>NW_006499827.1:2904078-2917800 GCF_000471905.2 Amborella trichopoda
AAAATTCTATCATGGGTTACAAAAAAAAGAAAAAAATCAAAAAATTCGATCATGGATTAACAAAAAAAAAATAAAAAAAAAAAAATAAAAAAAAAAAAAAAAAAAACCTACTAGACTCGCCTATTCACTGTACGGACTCGCCGATTCCGTACAGTGAATTGGCGAGTCATTGTACAGAATCGTCCGGTTCTCTCTAGAACCGGACGATTCCTGTTTTTTTCGTCGATTCGATTCGTCCATGGCGATTTTCGAGTCGAACCGGGCAAGTCCGGTTCGACTCGGCGTTCTTTTAAACACTGGTTTGAAGTATTTTATTTCCAACAGTTTACTGAGATCTAGATCCGAATAATGTTTGGGTCCAAGTTTGGACCCGGATCCGACCCACCGGGTCCAAATGTTGTATCCATGCCTGGATCTATATTAAGTATACCTGGTTGGTCTCGAGTAGGGTTCGGGTCCATTGCCACCCCTAATTTGTGTTTGTTACTTGTAATCTCGTATAAAGCATGAATTTGGAGATTTGAGAACGAAGTCTATGTTGTGACTAGGGCTGGCAATGGTCCAGGCCGGTATCGGGTTTGGTACAGGTTTCGGGTTGGGTTGGGCCGAACCGATGGAAAAGGTAATATTTGCCAGGCCAAGCCGGGCTTTTAATGGGCCAACCCCGAAAATGGCTCTGATCTTCTTATTTGACATATACATGATTGGTTTTTCTATTGAAAAAAAATGGATTTTAAAAAATCAATTTGTGGCTAAAGATATTTTTTAAATGTTTTTAAAAAATGAAAAAATTTAAAAGAAGTCAAAACAAATTTCAATCTTTTGACAAAATGATAAAAAATATTAAAAAATCTATTACAAATAAAATCCTTTATTTTTTTAGATTTATATACATATTTTTTTTAAATACGAAGCCGGTGC
Source organism: Amborella trichopoda (assembly GCF_000471905.2). The sequence continues at coordinate 2,905,000 of NW_006499827.1, forward strand.
CGTAACAGGAACCTTGCCGTGGCCGGTTCCGATTAACGGGCTGTTCGAATTCTAACCGCCCTATTTTTCCTAGGCTACTTCCGACCCTGCCGAAGCGCTTCGAAGTGACGGTGGGGCTTCTGTTAGTGGGTCGTCGAGCACATATACGCCATCGAAGCTAGTGGGAGAAGGCTGGGTGCTAATCTCTTGGCCACGAGTACGGGTGTGGGGTTTGGTCCTGCGAGCACTACTTGCAAGTAGAAGTGGGTTGGCCTATGTCTCTCCAGTCATCTGACGCTCTGGCCGAGAAGAAAAACAGCAAATTCCATGGTCGGTGTTCCTCTCATCTTTCATATATCTTGAATTGAGTTGCAGAGGGGAGAGGCCTACTCTTTCATGTACTTTAAATAATCCCCAATTTCTTAATGGTTTTATTGGGTTGGTCTAAATAAAGCCGAGGATCCGTGGCCATTTAGTCAGTCAGAGGCTTTAAATGAAGCCTATCAAGTAAACGCCATCGCCACAAACCTCTTCCCCTACTACAATTCAGGTAAAAAAAAAACTGAAAGCCCATCTCTAAAATATTGAAAGAAAAATAACCGATCTCAAATCCTTCATTTCAAATCATTTTTCAGGCCTAATTCGAGTTTTTTTCCGACGAAACAAGAAACGATTCCGGCCATGAACAGAGCAGTGATCAGTGAACAAGAGAGAGTGCGTTTCTAGAGCAAGAGAGGGGCCGAAAGCCTTGTTACACACAGTGGCCGGAAAATCACATGATTCCTGCCCACCGTGGTTTTTTCAGCGGGTTCCTCTCATTTATTGATGAAGAACTTTCTTTTATTTTCTTCAGCAACATCAGAGAGGTTTTATCTAAGGCTTGATCGCCATGGGAGTATCAAAGTAATAGGAGCCCCAAAAATCACACACTCCACCCTTGGGATTCATTGCAGAATGGGTTTTGAGAGAGAATGGGTTATGAGAAAGAAAAAGAGCGATTGTGTTTGCAAGGGAGATTGAGTTTTTAGAGAGATAGAGAGAGGGGGCGGTGGAGTGAGAAAATAAGTTTTGAGAAGGAGAGGATCGATAGAGAGAGGGGGCGGTAGGGACCATGTGTGCTCACCCTTTTCAATATTTTTTATTTTTTAATATATGTTAAGAGGTTTTAATTTTTTTAAAATATTTTAGCATATGATTAAATGTTTTTTACTACAAACAATAAAAACTTGAAAAAAGATATCTTTTTTAAAAAAATTGAGTTGGACCGGGCCACAGCCCAATACCACTAAATTCCTATGGGCTGGGTCGAGCTTTTGCGTGATATATTGAGACCAGCCCGGCCAGGTTTTCTGCCTACAATTGTTGGCCTTTCTGGGGGCGGTCTGGCCTGAACGCGACCTGGTGGCAGCCATAGTGGTAAGTACAGAAGGGCCCACTGGAATCCTGCGGTGCCCGGTCCACCATGGGCCGTACATCACTCTTAGGTCCTAAATTAAACCGTAAGGGTCTCAACTCACCTCATATATTTTTCCTAAAGTGGTATGGACAAAGAACTTCCCTACTCTCCTTTTACTTCTTGTTTCTTTCCTTGTTTTTGAGGAACATAAGGCAGTATCACCCTGGACAGAGTAAAGAGTTTTCCAGAGAGGTTTTGGATGGCGTAGCTCGCACTGTGTTTCATTGCCCCGGTCGCTGCGAGCCGAGTAGCAATATGCACCTCGAGCTGCATGGCAAAATGCGCCTCGGGCCACACACTTCTCCCAGCCTCCAGACGTGTCGGGGGTCTCAGGAGTGCCGTTCAGTTCCATTTTTGTTTCATCACAGTGCCCCCTAGAACTCTATGAAGTTGATTTTCAGAGGGGATGGGTAGGGTAGCACTAGTCTGTTTGACTGGCCCCACGAAAGGCACCATAACTGTTTATAGTAAAAACATTGGTGGAACCTCTCAGACTCGCTCCCTGATTTTTTTCCAAACTTTCTATTAACTCAATTCAACAAATTAGTGGTTCCTATCAAATTATAACCCACAGATGAATTAATCTCAAAGAGAGATCAACCCCTCTGCAGATTGCTGGCTGTGCCAGCAGATCAGATGTTCCAAAAAGGAAGGAAACTTAGGAAATATATTATATATTGTAAAGCAGGAGTGTAACATTGTTCTAAATCGAGTAAATGACCGTAAAGATGAAAAAAATGGAGACTTCTTATTCAAAGCCGGGTCCGCTAGCCTGAGAGTGAAAACCCAAATCAGGCTGCTTTAGCGTGATTTGCCTTTTGTCGTGAGAAATTGGGCTAGAACCACCTTTAACCTTGAGATGTGGTGTGGATGGGATGCTAAGTCTAAATTACTGTTGTCATTAACTCGGGGATTTCTTGAGTTTAGTCTTGTCGCTCATGCTTGTAATGGGTTTCAGGTTACCAGGGAGTGCTCAAGTTTAGTCCTAGGCTAAAGGCTTCAGGGGAGTGTGAGGGTTTGTCTAAATGGGTAAGAGGGAGGGTTGTTTGAATTTGATCGTCGAAAAAACCCCCCTAGAGCAGTCAAGAGTCACGTATTTATCGGAAAATCTTCAACCTAGTGAAAGAATCCGGGCCATCGGATTTGCACGATTCACTATGAGTGGGGCAAATAACCTTTTGCAGAAAGGAAATTACACCAGTCATTATAATTGTTTTTATATAATCTTTATCGCTATATATTGAGAATGACTATGGATAACTTTAACCTCGAAACAACATTTTAGGCAGCATCTCATCTCGTGGACCCGTACAGCGCAAGAGGTGTGGATGCCCTTCTCCTGTTTTGTATGGCATAATGACTATGCCTTTGCTACATGACCTTTTGCTGATGAACTAATAGGCCCCAACTGTACTTTCTAGTCCATTAGTGGAGTCATGCTTAAATTAGGCATATGCTTACACCCATCAAGAAAATGGGTACTTATTAGTGCACTACATTATGTTTGTGTCCGCAACTATGTTTTCAAATCCGGACTGGACATCAAACCATTCCAGTTCAATCAGTGGTCCAACCAGTTCTCAAACCTATTGGATGAAAACTACTTAAAAATCATGAGATTTATTTTAAAAAATAAAAAATTTAAATGTGCTTTAGAGATTCAAGTTTTTAGCAGACCAAACCGGTTTGGGGTACACTCTGATCCGATATAGTTAACATTTATGCATAAGCAACACCTTCCATCATGAACCCCAGTTAGATTCATTTATGGCAACTTTTTTGTATACACAATTCAAACCATTCAGTATCTCATTTTAATCATTCATCGAACATTGAAGACCCTTGTGGTTTGTGCTCCATATGCCCTTGCACACAGTACAGTAGCATGGCACTCACGAACAAGAGCTTTGCTTCAAACTGGAACAACTTGTTCGTTAAGGAGAAAGTACACAAGGAAATTTTCATCAATCATAGAATCATTCTAAAATGAGATAGGAATGAGATTTCCTTAGTAGAGAATAATGATTCTTCACATAGTTACCGGGAGCGTCCTACTAGGGTGGCGCTCCCTCTTCGGAACCCAGCTCCATCGCTCTGTAGCCGAGCTCCCGACCGGAACTTGTTCGCTACTTTTTGGGAGCTCGTTTCTATATTTAAAATTCTCGATCTCGTTCACAATGGAGCTCGCTCCCAATACTGTACGGAACACCTTTCCTTAATTTGAGGATCTCGTTCCTAAATAAATTAGATCCCCGCTCCCAGAGTTTTAGGAGCGCAATCCCTACATTTTCGGAACTCCATCCCTATTTTCTCGAAACATCCTAAAAGAAACTTCTTAAATAAAATTAATATTTAAAATAAAACAATTATATTTTAAGTCAAATTTTTATAAAAGTGGAGTTAAACGTGGACTACTTATGCACAGAACGCGATCCTTTCCAAACAGGAACATGGTCATTCTTAGATGAGGGCGCGCTCCTGTTGTCGATGGGAGCATGATCTTAATGAATATGGGAACATGATCCCATTTGACATGGAAAGCATTCCCGTTAAATAGGGATCTCGATCTCAATGTATTGAGAATGTGCTCCCTATTCATATGGGATCTCGATTCGCTACTTTTACCCTCACCGGAACTCGCTCCGGAGCTTTAGACAGACGTCGCTTTGACGCTCCCGATAACTAAACTATGGTCCTTCAAAGTGAAACAACTCATTCGTTAAGGAGAAACAACACGATGAAATTTTCATCAGTCAAAGAATCATTGTAAAATGAGATAGCAATGATATTTCCTCAGTAGTGGATAACGGTTACATTGTAGTAGAGTACAGCATTCCCAGTTGTTGTATCTAAGGAGTAGGTTTGTTTAAGAATGTAGCCATGAGCGAGGCGGAAGGTTCCACTACCTCCAATAATCGACAGCTCTCTCACCGTATGCAAAATTGTGTTCCTTCCCATGACAGTGAGAGTACTACCATTGAACTTGCCATCTGTGAATACGAAATTGACGGCTTCGAACAGACTGATCTCACTTTGGGACGAGGGAGCATACAGGCCTTGCGCCTTACCAATAACTTGTGATGTAAGCTCCGGCCCTTCGGTCAGGGGGTCATCCACAACGACCACCTGGCCAAAGAGAGTGGGCGAGGACTTTGTCGTGTTGGCTTCTGCTACGATCACTGCCGTAGGCTTCTCTGCGACGAGGAGGTCATGCATGTAGAATTCGATCTGGCTCACTTTTGGTTCCCCTAGGCCTAGCTTTGCTTGGCAAATGGGCATGGAGGAGAAGAAAAGCAGCAATGAGGTCATGCCGGTGGCTAATGCTGCGTTCCCTCTCATCTTGGATTTAGGTAAAATCGAGTGAGATTCTTGATGGAGGTACTTTCTTTTATACATGTACCTGTCTTAAACCTCCTTCATTATATTTGGGAAAAGGGTTGGTCTTGTGGATGCTCAAAACGTGCAAAAGCATCTTTCAATTGTTCGGATTGAACGAGCCTCATCTAAAGGCCAAGACTGAATTTTATTTTTTATTTTAAAATGATATTGATGTGGAATTTGGGATGTAACTACATTTTCATAATTAATATTAATAAAAATAATAAAAAATATTTTGAACAAGAAATATTGATCCAAAAAAATTTAGCGGTATTTTGGTTTTTTTAATTATTTAAAATACGTTATAATCATTTATTTAGTTATATTTATAAAATCTAACTAAATCTAACTAAATATAACTAAAATCTACTAATCATTACTCAAATATTCATAAAATCTAACTAATTATAACTAAAATCTATATGTTTTAATCATTACTAAAATATTTATAAAATCTAACTAAATATAACTAAAATCTAACTTAAAATCGTGCTAAACATAACTAAAATCTACTAATCATTACTAAAATATTTATAAAATCTAACTAATTATAACTAAAATCTATATGTTTTAATCATTACTAAACTATTTATAAAATCTAACTAAATATAACTAAAATCTAACTTAAAATCTAACTAAGTATAAATAAATACTACTAATCATTACTAAAATATTTATAAAATATAAATAATTATAACTAAAATCTATATGTTTTAATCATTACTAAAATATTTATGAAATCTAATTAAATATAACTAAAATCTAACTAAATAAGTTTTAATTATTTATTTAGCTATATTTAAAATATGAGACTAATTTTTGTTGTTGAAAGTTCTTTCCGGATGAGAATTTGAGGCGAGGCTTTATTTTATTTTCATAAAGGCTAGGTCTTATAGAAACTTATCCTACTCTGTGATGGTCTGAAAATTTATTTTCATCTCTAATTATAAAATTCAAAACTTCAAAAGTAGTGTAGATTGAGCAGATTTATGAACACTTGAAAATCTTTATAATTAATTGTCTGAAAATGCAATGCAAGATGCACTATTTCTATTACTTGAAATCCAATTATACTAATGTCCATACATCTTGAGGTCGAGATGGTCAAGTTGAGGATTTTTGGGCTTCAAAACAACCTCTTTTAATGAGTTTTAGAGGAGTGTCCTAAATTGATTGTTTAGAGCCTCGCACTTATATAAACTTTTTTTTTTAAGTAAATGTATATATTCATACCATATACTAGAGAAGAGAGAGTAACTATTTACTCTCAATGGAGTATACTATCTATTTACTTTATTGGGAGTAAATATACTTGAAATCCATTTTTCTCATGTCCATACATCATGAGGTCGAGATGATCAATTTGAGGATTTTTGGGCTTCAAGACAACATCTTTTAGTGAATTTTTCAGATGCATCTTAAATTGATTATTTAGAGCTTCACACTTATATAAACTTTTTCCTTTAAGAAAATGTGTATATTCATACCATATACTTCTTAGCCCATATTCTTCTTTCTCTTATTTCTTTTCGCTTTGTTTATTTTTTTTCCTTGCTCCACTATTGCTAATGGTTTTGTGTATTATAGTTTTTTTGTTTTTATAATTTTTTATTAGTAAGTGATATTCAATTTATTGGAGATATTTGAGCATATAAAGGAAATTGAGTAAGAATACAATAACAAGGTATATTCCAATTGTTAGATTTGGTGATATCCAAAATTACCCACATAAAGAAATCCTATATTATGTGGGATTGATATTGAGATTGATATTGATAAGTTTCTTAAAAGAAATAAAAATCCAAAAAAATTAGGACTTTTATGTATATCTCTTAGTTTCTGAGATATATGTAACAACTATATATATTTTCATATTTAGTGTGGATTCTTAACTTTATATATATAGAATGAAAGAACGAAGAATTTGTATGTCCTATTTGGATCACCATATGTGGTTTCCTTAAGAGAAAGAGGGGGGCAGGGACCTCCCATGCATGAGATACAAGGTCTCCCTTAGAGAGAAGAGAGCTTCTTATGGAGAGAAATATTGTAATTGTACTTCATATAGATTGAGAGGCTTATTTCTTGTAGAGAAGTGACTCTCATGAAGATTTTAGGTGGTTTCCCCTTTAAGTGAGAGAAAGTCTCAGTTTGTCGTTCCCGTAGATGTACCCTTTTTAGGGAAACTACGTAAATATTTGTGCTCTTGTGGTATGCGTGTTTCATTCTTTATTTTCGTGTTTTATTTGTCAAAAATCAACCCATCAGGTTTAAAACTTCTGCGCATAGCAAGTGGTATCAGAGCCTGGTTTGGGGGTTATCGGTATGGTGGTAAAGGTTTTGAATGCAAGGTTTGAGGTGGAAAAAATTGATGGCAAATACTATTTTTTAGCAAGAATGCTGAAGAAATTTATTTGAAAAAATTTGAAGAATTTATGAAGTTATCCAATGGATGTTGGCATGATGAACATGTGATTTTGATATTAAGGTGGAGATTGTTGGATTTGGTGATATCCAAAATCACCTATATAAAGAAACCCCATATTATGTGGGATTGAGATTGATATTAGTAAATTTCCTAAAGAAAATAAAAATCCAAAACGATTAGAACTCTTAGGTATATCTCTTTGTTTCTTAGATATATGTAACATTTATAAGAAGTTTCACATTTAGTGTGGATTCCTAACCTTATATATGTGGGATGAAAGAGCAAAGAATTTGTGCGCCTTATTTGGGTCACTATATGTAGTTTACTCTAGAAAGACAATGTCTCTTTTAGAGAGAAGAGAGCTTCATATAGAGAGAAACATTATGATTGTGCCTCATGTAGATTGAGATACTTGTTTCTTGTAAAGAAACGGTTCTCATGAAGATTTTGGATGGTTTCCCCTTCTAGTGAGAGAAAGTCTCGGTTGCTCTCAAAGTTCTCTTTCTAGACAATGCTTTAGTTATGGTCTGTTCTAGACAGTGGTCTACTTATCGGAATAGAGATGAGAGATCGACAGTGGTGCCGTTTGGGAGAGTAGGTTTTAAAGGGTTTGCTCGACTAGGGTTTGTCGAGGGTTCGAGAGGTAATTATGTCCCAAAATATATGATGTAACTTTCATTAGTATAGTGGATTTCAGTGTGTCATGCTCGTGGATATAGCTCTTTTGGGGGGAACCACTTAAATCTTTGTGTTCTTGTGTATGTGTGTTTCATTATTTATTTTTCGTCTTTTATTTGACAAAAATCAACCTGGTTTAGATCATTCGCGCACAATATCAATTTTGTGCTTAGCATATCTTATTGTTTATCTATTGTCAATAGTTCATCATTCATAAGTTGATTAGGTTATCGTAGCAAAATAAAAAATAAAAAATACTGTTAGTTGAAATAGAGTCGCCGCCTTTCCATAGAATATGCATAGCATATTGATGGATTTTAATGTGATTCAAAAGGCACATAGATATATATGAGAAAGTCGTGATTGTTTATTCTATTTTACATGTTGCATGTAATCCAGCTAGTATTTATAAAAAGGTAGAAATAATGTCTGTACATAATTTTCATGTCTCGATAAACAAGTGCTAAGATGGACCTCTATTTAAAATTTGACCCATTTTTTTTCCTTTTCGAATTGAAAAAATTTGACCTTTTTGCAAGTTCAGAGCTTCCGCGCACAACACCGACTTTGTGCTTAGCATATGTTATTATTTATCTATTGTCAATTGTTCATAATTCATAAGTTGTTTAGGTTACAGGATTCTAATAGCAAAATAAAAAATAAAAAATACTGTTATTTGAAACAGAGTCGCCACCTTCCCATAAAATATACAAAACATATTGATGGATTTTGAGGTGATTCAAAAGGCGCATAAATATATATGAGAAAGTTGTGATTGCTTTCCTGTCTCGATAAACAAGTGCCAAGATAGACGTCTATTTAAAATTCGACCCCGTTTTTTTTTCCTTTTTGGATGGTAAAAATTCGACCTTTATGCAAGTTTCTAATGGGAGTTTTATAAGTATACCACAAAAAAAAAAATCATACTCTCTAGGGGAGGATATTGTAGATCTACTCTCTTGGTGAAAGTCCACTTAATCTTCAACCTTGCGACCACTGACCAACCTCGAGAGAGAAAAAGAAAAAAAAAATTGAAATCCATGCTTCCATTATGTGTGCATAAAAGAGTAATATCCCAATATTGAAGAGAGATACTTATTAGTACACTCCATTACATGTGTGTATGCACCTATGTTTTTAAATCCAGACGGGATAGGATACTAGGCAGTTTTCTAGTCTAGTCTAATTCAATTAGAGGTCCAATTGAATGAAAATTGGTAAAAATGATGGAACTAGTTAAAAGAAATTACAATATTTAAATGTGTTTTTTTCTAGATCCAAGTTTTTAGTGGACTAAACCAGTTTAGGGTCCAATCCGATCCAATTATGTTTAACATTGTATGCACAAATAATACCTTCAATCATATATGACACAATGAACCCCAGTCGATTAATTTCTGGCAACGTTTTGTATATACATGAATAGCAGCCATTGTTTATGATGAACCATTGACACTATTTTGAAAGTTCGACAAGGTAATTTAGCACAATGTATATAATTTTTAATTTTAAATTTTCTCACCGACTAGAACACTTACAAAAGTTCAAGTACAATAAAACTCCCTTGAAATAAAAAAATGAATGAGCAAAAGTGGTTATCATTTGCTGCCACTAATTAGAACTTCATTTATTAAATGAATAAAACCAACACAATGCTTATGAGAATAAAAAAAAATAAAAAATAAAATACTGTAAATTACAAAGCAAGATGCCGTAAAATTACCTCAACGGACTTAGTACACCCTACACCGGGTCTCCTATTTCAATGGCGCATGGGACCCATGGTCTATGTCAGATATTTGAATCATGGGAAAGCCTTGGCTACAACCCTTAATCAATATGAGAGTAACATGAAACATCACATAAACCACAAGGCCATAATAGCTTGTATATGTAGGGTGTGCCCCCTATTTACTCCTAGCTTGGGGTTTACCCCTATTTCTAACTCAAAAAATAATTTTCTAAGGGAGAAAGAGATCTTAGATAGAAGAGAGAGAGAGATGAGAGGTGTAGAGATTTATGGGAGAGAGGGCCCCCATTTATAAAGTTTTCCAGGGTCAGGGTTTCTTTAGGATTAGCCATATTTATGGCGATTAGATCCAGACTATTGATCATAGGAGACATGTGGGGTGAGAGATCTGAGTCATTCAATCCTTAGATCAACCATCATAATTCAAAAGAAAATACAAAACCTTATCCGTCAGCTTCCTAAACCTTTGTCTTATTAAATATAAAAAATGAAAACTATCAGATAATATCTACCATTGTATAAATCTCTTTTATTTATACATATTATCTTTATAAGTCCTATTTCCATACGATTCCATATAACTTATCATGTTAATTGTTTCCATGCCTTACTCATCAAGGCATATCAAATCAAAAGGACTACCTACTTTAAGTGGGGGGTGTCACCCATGTAGACCATGGGTGGTCTCCACACACATCCAGATAAGGATTTATGGTAGGATGCCCCCATATTAAATATGATTTTTAAAATTATAAAATTAATTTTTAGAATGTGAGAAATAAACTTTATTTTTTCTGAACATTAAAATACTGAAAATTGAATATCTATTAATTTATAAATTCATTTTATAAAAATAAAATATCCAGGACTCATAAAAAAATTCAAATAATCAATTTAAAAATCATATAACATCAACATAATTAAAAACGAATAATTTTGATGGGAATCAAATCTGTCTAGTTCTAGAAATCTATAATATTGCTGAAATACTTCATCTTCTATTGTGGATAATAATTCACACTTGCTTTCTTAAACTGACCTAAATTAAACCTCAAAGGGCTCAAGTCTCAACTCACCTCAAATATTTTTCCTCAAGTGGTATAGAAAAGAACTTCCCTACTCTCCTTTTACTTTTTGTTTCTTTCCTTCTTTTTGGGGAACATGAGGCCCAGACAGAATCAAGAGTTTTCCGGAGAGGTTTTGGATGGCGTAGCCGTGAGATGAGTAACGATATGCACCTCGCGCTGCATGGCAAAATCCACCTCGAGCTGCATGGCAAAATGCACCTGGAGCCACACTCTTCTCCAAGCCTCCAGACGTGTCAGGGGTCAGGAAAGCCTTTAGTTTCCATTTTTGTTTCATCACAGTGCTCCCTAGAACTCTCGGAAGTTGATTTTCAAAAACTTTTAGAGGGTAGGGGTAACAAAAGTTAGTTTGACGAGCCCCACGATAGGCACCATAACCATAACTATTTATAGTGAAAACATGAGAGAAACCTCTCGGACTCGCTCCCTGATTTTTACTCAAAACTTTCTATTAACTCAATTCAACAAATTAAGGGTCCTATCAAATTATAACCCACAAATGAATTAATCTCAAAGAGAGCTCAACCCCTGACAGATTGCTGGCTGTGCCAGCTGATCAGATGTGCCTAAAGGGAAGGAAACTTGGAAATATATATTGTAAATCAAGAATGTAGCATTGTTCTAAACATAAGAAATAAACGTAAAGATGAAAAAAATGGAGACTTCTTACTCAAAGCGGGGCCAGCTAGCCTGGCAATAGGAGTCGAAACCCAAATCAAGCTGCTTTAGCGTGATTTGCCTAGAACCACCTTTAAGCTTGAGACGTGGTGCAGATGGGATGTTAAGTCTAAATTACTGTTGTCATTAAACTCGGGGTTTTCTTGAGTTTAGTCTTGTCGCTCCTGCTTGTAATGGGTTTCAGGTTACCAGGGAGTGCTCAAAGTTTAGGCCTAGGCTAAAGATTTCAGGGGAGTGTGAGGGTTTGTCTAAATGGGTAAGAGGGAGGGTTGTTTGAATTTGAACATCGGAAAAAACCCCCCCAGAGCAGTCAAGAGTCACGTAGTTACAGGAAAATCTTCAACCTAGTGAAAGATTCTGGGCCATCGGATTTGCACGATTCACTATGAGTGGGGCAAATAACCTTGTGCAGAAAGGAAATTGCACCAGCCATTATAATTGTTTTTATATAAACTTTATTGCTAGGTATTGAGAATGAATATGGACTTCTTTAACCTCGAAACGGCATTTTAGGCTGTCCCTCATGGACCCGTGCAGCACTAGAGGTGTGGATGCCCTGCTCCTGTTTTGTATGGCATAATGCAATGGTTTAAAAAACGGATCGGTGACCCGGATCGGGCTTTCAAAAAACCGATCCGGATAGGCGAATCTACAATCCGGATCGGGAATCGGGTGAATCGGTCAGAATAAAGCTTCAAAAAAATCCAAAAACATTATTAAAATTCATTATAAATATTGTTTTTTAGGAATTCAATAAGAAATGAGGGTACTACATTAAGAATTTTCATGTTTTTGAATGAATATGCGAATATTGATATGTTCTTTCCCTGCATGAACCGCCATTCAGCATTTAATTTACATCACACAAAAGGATAAACATAGAATTATAATGGAATAAGTATATCAACATACATGGACTACAATAAAGCATAAAATTAGTAACATACGATCTAAAAATAAAATGATAGAGACGTTGTTCTTCTTGGTCACGCTGGTGCCATCGATTGAATTCGTTTGACAATTCATTGATTCGATCTAAAAACGAATCATCGATATTAGCGGGCGTCTGACTATTCCCAAATCCCTGAGTGTTAGTGTTTTGTTGTGTTCCCAATCCAAAATCCCCGAAGCTTGTCCATCCTTCATGCTCACCTGCACTGTCGTGCTCATCCCTATACTGTTGCTGTTGGGACTCGATATGTGAATAATATGGCTGGGATAGGGTGGCCTCAGAATCATCATCTCTCTCATTTTCTCTTAGACCCCCTTCCCACTCTCCCTCATTAAGTACAATATCTCCGACGTATTGTGGATACATTGGCTGGCTGCTTCCTCTTTCATGCTGCTCATTACTTTCTTCAATATCTTT
>NW_006499827.1:2931937-2951274 GCF_000471905.2 Amborella trichopoda
ATTTTATTAGATGTGCCTTGATGAGAAGAGTTTATGCTCCAAATGTCATACTATTTGGATTTATATAAAAATATTAAAATTATATTGTCGATATACAGTCATGACTGTCAGATTGGCCCCGACGCCATTGGGCTTACACTGTTCCAAGAGCCCATGGGCTCACCCTAGCATCTTCAAATATATATATATATATATATATATGAATGAAGATGCTACAAAACACCTATAGGTAAAAATGAACAGTGATTTTGCCTACCTTCATCACTTTTTAAAGTTCATCGCACGGTCATAATTGTCCGGTAGTGATTTATTTTTAATTTTTTTTATACAAATCGAAAAACCTGAAATTTAGAACGCGTATTCATAAAAAATAAGTGAATCTATGAAAAATATCAAAAAAATAATTTACATGAAATAAATGACCAAAATACTCTCAAACTATATCGGGGATATTTTGGTCAATTTTTGTTTTGCGAATTATTTTTTCTATATTTTTATTAGGTGCGTCTCACTAAGATGTACGTACTCTCCAAATTTTAGGTCATTCCAATTTGTTGAAAATAAATAAAAAATAAAACACTACCGGACAATCGTGACCATGTGATGAACTTTGGACGTTGATGATGGTAAGCGAAATCACTGTTTATTTTCGCATATAGGTGTTGGGAAGAATTTTTTTATATCTATAGAAAATGCTTAGATTAGCTCACTAACTCATATGAACATATGAGCTCAATGGTCCAGATTGAATCTGGGCCGATGCGACGGTCGCGACCTCATTTAGTAATTGAATTTTAATGTTTTTTTTTAAAAATCTAAATAACTTGAAACTTTACGCGTCCATTCTTTTCATCAAAGCGCACTTAATAAAAATATTTAAAAAATAATTTTCAAAAAAAAATTGACAAAATATATCTAAAACATTTCAGGGGTATTTTGATCAATCTATTTCTTGCAAATTAATTTTTTGATATGTTTTTAAGATTCTCCTATTTTTGAAGAATACATACCTAAAATTTCAATTTATTTGGATTTGTGAAAAAAAATTAAAATTAAATACAAAATGATATCGTAACCGTCAGATAGTCCCAGATTCAATCATTGCCGTTAGGCTCATATGTTCATATGAGCTAAGTAATTAAGTAGGGAAGACATGCCCCTACTTGTTTTTTCAATAGATTAGGGAGTTACATTTTGAAGGTGTTAAATTGGGGGTGTCAACGGTAGGAATAGATACCACAATGTGGTAATTAGGTGTGCGGTTGCTACCACCACAATTCCAGCCCCTTTCCTAAGTTTAATATTTTTTTTACCCATAAGTTGTCCCAAACATCTTCGGACATTTTAAGTTGGCGCCCCCCACCTTGCAAACATCAACTTCGGGCCTTTAATGTTTGAAGTTGATGACCATTTGTTGGAAGTTGATTTTACGAGTGTTTTTGTTACAAACCTCAAATTCAGATCTTGAAGGTCCGAAGTTGATGTTTGAAACATCTTGTGAATTTTTGTTACAAGTATCAAATTCAGACCTTTGAATTTTAAGGGGAAAGAAAACATCGAACATTCAACAGCCGATATGGTGATAATTTAAGGACTAAATGGAATTTAACTTTTCCAGGAACATCAACTTAAAAATTATGTTCAAATTGAAAAATACACCAAGTCAATTGGATCAATCCAATGGCTAAGTTTCATAAGCAGAAAAACTAGATGTCGAGTCATTCATTATTATACTAGTGTTACACATGCGTTACGCATGTGGTTTAATGATGTGAAATAGAGCAATGCAATACTAATCTATAGAATGGAAAAAGCGAGGTTCTAAACAATCAAATTCGGGCCCACCTAAAAAATTTCACTATAAAAATTTCATTAAAGGGGGTTGTTTTGATGCTTAAGATTCATGTACATGAAAAACAAAAATAGATTTCAAGTTTTGAAAATAGTGCATCATGTAACACATTTTTGGAGCATCAATTTTAAATATTTTCAAGTTTTTATAGATCTGCTCGATCTACACTATTTGAAGCTTTAAATTTTATAATTAGAGACGAAGATATATTTTAAGGCTATCACAAAGATTTCCAGTATTGAAACCACATTTCTCGACACTATTTGAAGGTGCGCTCTATTATGATTGTTTAGAGCCTCGGCTCTGTACAAACCGCCCCCTTTATAGGTAAATTTATATTAACGTTTCTCTAAATTACTGTTATTTAAGAAATATCCCCCAAAGTTTGATCTTATGCAGTAGCCGTTTTTGTTTTTTTTTCCCCAAGTTCAATCTTTTTTTGCTCATAAGTTGTTCCAGACATCTTTGGACATTTAAAGTTGGCTCCTCCCACCCCGCAAACATCAACTTCGGGACTTTTATGGTTCGAAGTTGATGTTTGTGACCTTCTGTGAAATGTTTTGCATGTATCAACTTTGGACTTTTAGATTTTGAGAAAAGAAAAGATTAAACATCAGACATTCAAGGGTAGAAGTAAAAGAAATATAAGAAAAGAAAAAAAGGAACTGAGAAAAAACATGAATCTAAAATAAAACGTTTTGAGGGATTTCTAAGAATTGGTAATTTAGAATGGGAAAAAGGTTTGATATGGCTGCAGCCCTGTCAAAATAAGTAAAGCCTCACTCATATATCATCGCGAATTGTAATTCAAGCAATGGAAACTTTTACATCAATCCTCTCGACTTGAACATTATTGTTGTGAAGAAAAATTAGGATTTCAACTCTATAAATAGCATATATTGTAACAAATTATTTAGACCGTCCATTTTGCCCTAAAAATAAGTGTTTATAGATCAGCAAGATCTGTATATTTTTTAAATGTCGAATTTTATGTCAGTGTTGGAATATTGATTTTAGAGCCATAATAGAGATTTCTGTTACTGAATAAGGATTTAAGATGAGTCTTTATTTTGTTTTCACAAAGCCTAGCTTTATAAAAACTTCATCCTTTAGAATGATATTATCATAAATTTCGTTAATTTCTATAGTATAAACTAAAAAATTGTACTTATTTTTAGTTTCTTCTTAAAGTTGTTTTAAGCTACCTATTTAGTTTCTAATCGGTTATGTACGTTGATAAAACTACCTCTTAATGTTTTTTCTAATAAGCAGAAAACAAGCAATTCACTAATAAACAAAGCAAGAAAAAAAAAAAAAACAACCTATGAAAAAAATTTATTTGTGAAAAATGACCAAGTTCAGAATCTCACTAATAGTAAGAAAAACAGAGAGAAGGAATATAGTGTACCATACGGCATGTCTATTCGAATTTATTAAAAAATGTGCAAGTAAGAAATTGCCAGTATCTAAGTTTGAACAATTGTAAGTTCTGTGGAAAAGTTTAGGTATAATTTTGTAACTCTAGAGGTATTTGTGAATTTAATCCAATCTCTTGATAGTGATGTAGTATGTCTTTGTTTTTATGGGACTCGGTAAATTTAGTTATTCGACCTATGTATTCATATAGATGTGATAAAGCAGATGAGGTTACAACCCGTCCTAGACAACGTACGAAAAAGGGAATGTTTGTTTCACGTGAAAATATTTCTCAAAAAATATTTTACGTGAAAGTATTCGTTCATGTGGTTAGATGTGAAAATATTTTTATATTAATTGTTCTCAATACATCTTTTTATGCAAAAAAAATTCTTTCACATTAAAATATCCCTAAAAAATATTTCCACACGCCCTTAGTTGAATACAAAAACCATTGAACTCAATGAATGCAGGGTGACCACTTACTTGTTCCTAGATCTAGTACTTTGTAGCTTCAAATTTCATAATAAAAGGCATACTGGTTTCTAGAGCTTGATTTTATTTTTTGATTCGGTTTTGAGAAACAGCATTGATTTAAAAAAACCAAAGAGAATTTTATGCACATTTTTTCCAAACTGTGTATTATTAAAGAAACGAAAAGGTTTATATGAAACCGAGGATCTAAACAATCAAATTAGAGCCTACCTTAAAAATTTCATTAGAAAAAGTTGTTTTGATGCTCAAATATCTTCAAATTGATTATCTCGACATCAAGATGCATAGACATGAGAAAAAAATAGATTTCAAGTTTTGGAAATAGTGCATCTTGTCACGCAGTTTTGGACCATCAATTTTCAAGATTTTCATAGATTTGCTTGATCTACATTAATTTTGAAACTTTAAATTTTATAATTAATGATAAAACTATATTTTAAGGTTGCCACAAAGTTTTCTAGTATTGAAAAAACATTTCTCGACACTATCTGAGGGTGTGCTCTACTTTGATTGTTGAGAGCCGCGGCTCTATACAAACTGCACCCTTAATGAAATACCCACAAAATTTTTTTATTTTACACTCTCCTTTTTTTTTTTTTTGTGAAATTTTTTTATTCCAAAATTATCCCCTCTTTGGATTTTTAAAATCCGAAGTTTCAAATTTGATTTTGATTTTGGAGATCAAAACAACATCTTTTAGGCAAGTTTGATTTTGGATCTTGAAGATCCCAATTTACATTTGACTTTATATATAGAGGCCCGATTTCAAAGTTGCATGCGTAAAATTGAAAATGGAAAATTGAAAATTGAAATGAAATTCTTTAATTACACTAATTTAAGGCATATTAGCGTAAATTTCTCAAAAATAAAATATTCTTAATAAAACAAATATATAAAAGATCGAGGCCCAAACATTTAATTAATAATGATGAGATAACCGGATGATGATAAAGGCAAGACGGCTAACTTAATGAGATGCTATGACTTTTTGTCCAAATATTAAAACATTTATTGATAAATTTTCCCAAAATTGGTAAACAACAATCCTTTTTATCTCATACACTCTGAATTTGTTATTCTCTCCAAAAAGAATTTGCAAAATAGCTGACAACACCAGTGAAATAAGAAGCTAGTAATGGATCACAGTGACATTATACTCCACAGTCAATGAGCCAGTGGCCAACAAAATAGTTCGGAGTTGTGCATAGCCCTGAGCCAGTCTGAAAACTCCATTTCCACCCACCACAGACATCTCCCTCACATCCTGCAGTATAGGGTTCCTCCCAACCACCGTGAGCGTGCTTCCGTTGAATTCGCCATCCGTGAACACAAAGTTGAGCGCCATGATGAGGTTGAACTCAGTCATAGAACAAGCTGCTTGAATTCCCTGTGCCCTGCCGATAAGCTTCGACGTGAGGTTGGGGCCTTCTGTTAGTGGGTCGTCAGCGACGTATACGCTACCGAAGCTGGTTGGTGAGGTTTTTGTGCTATTTGCTTCGGCCACGAGTATGGGGGTGGGGTTTGATCCTTTGCCCACTTCATGGAAGTAGAAGTGGAGGTGACTCACCTTGGGTTGGCCCATGCCTACGGTCTCTCTCCAGTAATCTGACATGGAGGTGGCTATCGCCAAGAAGAAAAGTAGCAACGCCACTGTAGGTGCTCCTTTCATCTTAGATAGATCTTGAATTGAGTTACAGAGAGGTGAGGCGTGCTCTTTATACTCCATGTCCTTTACATAATCCCCAATTTGTATAAGGTTGGTCTAAATAGAGCCCGGGACTGTGCATAAATAAAATAGGGGAACAAATGGTGGTCCACAAGACTTGTAAGATGGTTGACTAAATAAAGGCCCATTTATGGTAGACTAAAATGGGATTGTATACAAAGAAACTATTTACTTTTGATAAGGTTACATATGAAAATCTGATAGCTCGAGTGTGCCTCAAAGTTCGAAAAAATTACTTTTGAAGTTTGAGCTTGGTCAATGAAAAAAAGTATAGCCATTTAATTTTACATCCAATGGTCAAGGTTAATTGTGAGTACCTTGTACTAAAGATAAATGATTTCATTGAATAATTTTTTATCTAAAATTATTTCCAGTGGATTTTCGTTTTTATTTGAATATTTTCATATCATCTTTGATCTATCTTATGAACAACTTTGAAAGAAATAGTTTTATGTCAAGCCCTATATTTGATGGGAAAAGTTTATATAAGCGTGCTACTTTAAAATGTAGAACTACAGATACACCTAAAAAATCCATTGGAAAAGGTTTTTTTAATATTGAAAAACTTTCTAATTGATCATCTCGATGTTTAGATGTTTGACTTTGAAAAAAGAAAGGATTTTGAGTCCCAGAACTGATGCATCTTACAACACATTATCTAGACCGTCAATTTTCAAGATTTTCATATATTTATAGATGTACTTGATTTTAATCATTTTTGGGGTTTAAAATTTTATAATTAGATATAAAAATAGATTATAAGATAAGACTATTTGTACATCAAAATTATATGCTATGATAAAATTTGGAGGTGCACCTTAAATGGATTGTTTAAGTTTGCAACCTTATGGAAACCACACGCATATTTGACTGTTGCTCAAATAGACGATCAAGAGTTATGAGGGAAAATTCATATGGTACATTTTTTTTAGCACCATAAACACTTTAGTTTGTTTTTTTTTTGTTTTGTTTTTTTGCTTTTTTGTTTTGTCTTTTTTTTTTTTTTTTTTTTAAACTTTTTTTTTGTTTTTTTATTTTAAGGTTGATCTAAAGAATGAATCAAAGTAATCATAAGTTATTTCTATCAAAAGAATATCATATGTTTTTGGAAAATGGATCAAGGGTTCATGGTGATACGTTGGTTTTGAAGGGCCACTAAATATTTCTCTTATAAATTAATCGGAAATTTATCGGAATACCCCGTAAATACGAAGTATTTAATATTTTGCCCATTTGCAACTATTCTAACTCAACACGATGTGTTTTTCTATGAGTATTTTCTATGAGTGGCGGGTTGGCACATGTCGTAGATGGTTGAAGTAGCGTATAATGTGGAAGGGACACATGTTTTGACAAATGTAGGTCAAAAGTAACAGCAATATGGATTATGTATAGGGAAAAGTATATTTCGAGCGAGGCACTAAATAATCAAATTTAAACCTACCACAAAAACTTAACTAAAATGCTTGTTTTGATGTCCAAATATCTTTAAATTGATCATCTCGACATCAAGATGCATAGACTTGAGAAAAAAATAGATTACAAGTTCCGAAAATAGTGTATTTTGTAATACATTTTTGGACTGTCAATTTTTAAGTTTTAATATATATATCGATATGCATTATTTTTTAAGCTTTAAACTTTATAAATAAGTATACAAATATATTTTAAGACAATCACAAAGACTTCCAGTATTAAATCCACATTTCTTGACACTATTTGAAGGTAGGCTCTAATTTGATTGTTTAGAGCCTATGCTCTATACAAACTGCACCGGAAAAGTTTATATAGAGGGGAGGCTCTAAACAATCAAATTGGAGCCTATCATAAAATATTCACTATAAGAGGCTGTTTTCATGCCCGAATATCCTCAAATTGATCTTCTCGACATCAAGATGTATGAATATGAGAAAAAAAATAGATTTCACGTTTTGGAAATAGTTTATTTTGTAACAAAATTTTAAACCTTCAATTTTCAAAATTTTTAAGTTTTTATAGATATGTCGATCTACACTATTTTTGAAGCTTTAAACTTTATAAATAAAGATGAAAATATATTTTAAGGCTATCATAAAGATTTTCAATATTGAAACCACATGTCTCAACGCTAGTTGAAGGTGGGCTTTATATACAAACCGCACCCTATATATAAAAAAAATTGAAGAAAATGATTTATGTAATTAAATAGACGATTTGGTTATGGTTTTCAGCCACTAAGGAAGGGAGGGGGGGGAGGGGGGGGGGAGTGAATAAGATTGATGTTTTTTCAAATCTCAGCAATCTCATTATGCTTGGAGGTAGGAGTTGTCGTCCCAAATCATTTTGGTCACCACCGCTGGCAGGTACTTTGAAGCTTAACTTTGATGGTAGTTCCCTAGGTAATCCAGTTATTGCAGGTATTGATGGGGTGCTCAGAAATGGATGAGGTATTGTTATTTTTTCTTTTGCTGGTCCTATTAGTTGTGCTACTGCTAATAAGGCTGAACTAAGTGCGGTATATCATGGGTTGAAGATTTTAAAGGAGATGAATTGTGGGGATTCTGTTTGGATCGAAGGTGACTCCTTGAATGCAGTTAAGGGAGCAGTGGATGCCTTGGGAGTTGCGTTCAATTTGGCTTAGGGTTATGGATATCTCTCTCTCTATCTCTCACGGTTTCTTTTTCTTATGTTTACCGTGAAGCTAATTCCTTAACTGATGTATTGGCAAATGGGTGGTGGGGGGGGGGGGGGGGGTTGGAGGGCAGCTTCCCTCTTTGGTTATTTTTGATTCTGTAATTGGTTTCTAGAGTTCAATAAAAGATCAAACAATCATCAAAAAAAAAAAAATTGATTTGATAGGGCTGTAGCCCTGTCAAAATAAGTAATCCTCACCTCATCACTTATTGAAAATTGCAATTGAAGCATTAAAACACCTTTACATGTCGTATCTTGGCTTGAAAATTGCAATTGAAGTATTAAAAAATCTTTATATGTCATATCTTGGCTTGAACATCAGGGTGGTGCAAAAAAATAGTATTTTAAGCTCTAAAAACAATGTATATTGTAAAAAAATATCTAGATCGTCTATTTTACTATAAAAATAAGTGTTCAAATATCTGAAAGATTGGTATCATTTGCGAGTTTCAAATTTCATTGTCGGTGATGGAAATTGATTTTAAAGCGATAAACAGTTCCGTTGCCAAAAGTGCTTTCTAGACGAAGATTTGAGATGAGGCTTTATTTTGTTTTCATAAAGCCTAGGCCTTGTAGCAACGTTATAGAAATAAAAGATGCACTTTCTATAAAGTCTATGATTTATTGGAAAAAAAGAGAAAACATTAGAGCCTCACTTTAAAGGAAACTGGTTTGATAGGGCTTTCACCCTATTAAAATAAGTGAAGCCTCACCTCATAACTCATTGAAAATTGCAATTTAAGCATGTAAAACCTTTATAACATTCATCGCGGCTTGACCATTATTTTTGTAAAAAAAAAAAGAAAAAAGAAAAAGAATTTCAAGCTTTAAAAATTGTATATATAGGAACAAATTATCTAAACCGTCCATTTAAATAAGTGTTCATAGATTCGCAAGATTTGTACCATTTTTTAAGTTTCAAATTTTATTGTTGGCATTGAAAACTAAATTTAGAGCCACCATAGTTATTTCCAGAAGAGAATTTTAGGGGAGGCTCGGGAGGGGAGTGAATAAGATTGATGTTTTTTCAAATCTCAGCAATCTCATTATGCTTGGAAGTAGGAGTTGTCGTCCCAAATCATTTTGGTCACCACCGCTGGCAGGTACTTTGAAGCTCAACTTTGATGGTAGTTCCCTAGGTAATTCAGTTATTGCAAGTATTGGTGGGGTGCTCAGAAATGGATGAGGTAATGTTATTTTTTCATTTGCTAGTCCCATTAGTTGTGCTATTGCTAATAAGGCTGAACTAAGTGCGGTATATCATGGGTTGAAGATTTTAAAAGAGATGAATTGTGGGGATTCTGTTTGGATCGAAGGCGACTCCTTGAATGCAGTTAAGGGAGCAGTGGATGCTTTGGGAGTTGCGTTCACTTTGGCTTAGGGTGATGGATATCACTCTCTCTCTCTCTCACGGTTTCTTTTTCTCATGTTTACTGTGAAGCTAATTCCTTAGCTGATGTTTAGGCAAATGGGTGGTGGTGGTGGTGGTGGTGGTGGTTGTGGGTGGGGGGGGGGGCATCTTCCCTCTTTGTTTATTTCTGATTCTGTAATTGGTTTCTAGAGATCAATAAAAGATCAAACATTTGTCAAAAAAAAAAAATTTGATTTGATAGGGCTGTAGCCCTATCAAAATAAGTAATCCTTACCTCATAACTTATTGAAAATTGCAATTGAAGCGTTAAAAAACCTTTACATGTCGTATCTTGGCTTGAAAATTGCAATTGAAGTATTAAAAAAACTTTATATGTCATATCTTGGCTTGAACATAGGGTGGTGAAAAAAAATAGGATTTTAAGCTCTAAAAACAGTGTATATTGTAAAAAAATATCTAGATCGCCTATTTTGCTATAAAATAAGTGTTCAAATATCTGAAAGATTTATATCATTTGCGAGTTTCAAATTTCATTGTCGGTGATGGAAATTGATTTTAAAGCGATACACAGTTCCGTTGCCAAAAGTGCTTTCTAGACGAAGATTTGAGATGAGGCTTTATTTTGTTTTCATGAAGCCTAGGCCTTGTAGCAACATTATAGAAATAAAAGATGCACTTTCTATAACGCCTATGATTTATTAGAAAAAAAGAGAAAACATTAGAGCCTCACTTTGAAGGAAACTGGTTTGATAGGGCTTTTACCTTATTAAAATAAGTGAAGCCTCACCTCATAACTCATTGAAAATTGCAATTTAAGCTTTGTAAAACCTTTATAACATTCATCGCGGCTTGACCATTATTTTTGTAAAAAAAGAAAAAAAAAGAAAAAGAATTTCAAGATTTAAAAATTGTGTATATTGTAACAAATTATCTAAACTGTTCATTTAAATAAGTGTTCATAGATTTGCAAGATTTGTACAATTTTTTAAGTTTCAAATTTTATTGTTGGTGTTGAAAATTGAATTTAGAGCCACCATAGTTATTTCCAGATGAGAATTTTAAGC
The DNA here is from genome assembly GCF_000471905.2 of Amborella trichopoda. The sequence goes on from NW_006499827.1 coordinate 2,942,536, forward strand.
GAGGCTTTATTTTATTTTCATAAAGTTTAGGCCTTATTGAAACTTCATCCCACTAAACCTCATTCGGCAAATACTTTAGGTTGTTTTAAAATCTATTTCCACTACTAGTTATAAAGTTTGTAGCTCAAAAAAGGGTACAGATCTTGTGGATCTGTAAACACTTACTTTTAGGATGAAATGGATAACCTAGATAAAGTGTTACCGTATATATATGCTAATTTTAGTACTTGAAGTCTTGATTTTTTTCAAAATCATAATGGTGTAGACCAAGATGTTTGATTTGAAAGTTTTCATACTCCAAAACTCCAATTTTAGATAAGCTTTGAGGTGAGTCTTTACTTATTTTGTTAGGATTTATGGATGCAGCTCCTGCAAGAGTCATGAAGCCTCTTTCTCTTTGCTACTTGGATAGCGTCCCGAGTGTGGTCGTAGTCCATCTTTCATGTCACGTCGCGAATCATGGACTTGTCGTCACTATAGATCATCATGTACCCTCATTGCATGGGGTTGCATCTCAAAGGAGTTCTTCAATCAAGCTGCGACCTTTTGTGGCCGTACAACTAGTGCCACACATTTGAGTTCTATGGGTGAAAAAAATTATAGTATGTTATTCCAACTGACGCGCCAAACACCAATAGGTACTCCCACTGGAATGTTGAGTTTATCTGGATCTCCTATAATAGAATGCATATAAATCTGAATATCCAAGTAATTGAAACAATTGTGGGACTGTTGAAGTTCCCACTCAATTATAACACATATAATATGTATTTTCTCAGCATTCTCATGCCTATGTCATGAAGTAGTATAACAAGTCTTATGAGAAAAAAAAAAAAACTCAATGCCCGTTGGTTTTGCTATATGCAAAACTTTCTTGAACCATAAAGGTTCAACCACACTAGTCTCTTGGTAGTAAACCACACAAACCAAGTTATATTATCCACACAATATGTGTCACGGAGGCTTACCAAGACGGCCTTCTCTATAGTTCATGGTATTAGGTAATCGATGATTCCAACAAACTAACTCACAAGACATATAATCGATACTAAAAAACATGAGTCATGACATATGGGTGTTTAAAACTATAGTATAGACAAAAGACACTTTTTCCTATCTTTATAAAATACTTTCAAGACTCGATGTTTAACCGTTTTATCATAATTCTTGATTAGGTATATTTTCACAAGCAATAGTTAGAAAACAACATGGAGGTTTGAATGATTTTCTATAAAGAGTTAGTGGACCTCGCAAGTTTAAGGGGTTTTCTCAGAACGCTATCTATTGACCTAGGTTTTTTTACATAAGAGGTCCAATCTTATTTCAAATGAACGTACTCAGTCTTCAAAATCAATTTACCATATATGCCTTTACTTATTTATTAAGTTATGTTACAACCAACAAACATAAATATATCTTATGATTTTATCCAAAAACGAAACACAACTAAAATTTGTTTATCAAAATCTAACAAATATACAGATATTTTCTCGGCAAATATTTGGAGACTTTAACATGAGATCCTCAACATATGCAACAACCATATCACCATAAATTATCGAGAGGATGGTCAACAATATCGGGTTCCATTGAAACACTCTCAATGTGCTACATATTTGATTGAGTCATATCCATATCTCTTGTTTGATAATTAGGTCCATAGATCTTGATCAAACTACATCTCCTTGTATTTTACTACCTTAATTAGTTCACACAATCACAAAGTGGCACAAAAAAGCTTCGTATTAAAAAACTGGCTCTTTTAAACTTTTTACTACATATCAACTATTGTCCTTACAATACATACATATGCACAAAAGTAGCCAGGTTATAAATGAAGCATAATGGATGATAAATAAATTAATGAATCCTCATTCTCTATTTAACTTTACCATGCAATGTGGGATAGATTTCATACCTCGTAGTGTATGGTACCGGGGCTTACTTGATCTTGGATTTTCTTACTAACGAATTTTGGTAGTACTGGGAGAGCACACAACTGATGGAGAATCACTTGGTCATCGAAGTGTCCATCTTTTCGATCTTTGGATTTTCCCCTTTTTATACTATGAAGAAACACTCTTCTTCATGCCATCATTTCAAAAATTGGAATTTCAATTCTCTTACCGATCTTTAGAGTTTCTTTACGACCACTGTCTCTTTATATATCCCTTCATTATGAATATGGTTTTACATGTATTGTGTTTCTACTATTTTTTACAGTTCCCAGATTGAGCACCCTTCTTATAGAGTGTCATGTCTCTCCAATATTGTATTACCTCTCTCTGAAGTTTTACTGTTATAAACCATCCTCATGGCACACTATAAAACTTGAACGAGTCCTAAAAAGGCATCTATTATGAGGAGTACAAAGATGTGCCTTAACAAATATTTTTTCCTGAGACCATTTTTGTTGCAAACTAGACTCAAAACTAAAACTAAACATTATGGTGTAAATCCCAAATAGTATTTTTCTACATGGAATTAAATAAGTGACATTCATGTCATAAAATATGTTATACTGTAGAATTCTAAGATAAATACTATCTTGTAAAATTATATTTTCTCTCTATCCACTTGGAGTTTCCCTTTTAAACTTCTTTTATTCAAAAGTAGACACAAAACGGCAGTAATTATCTTTCTACAAGCCTCATATCCCTTTGTTAAGTAGACTTGTAAAATATGGATATTTACATCTCAATCAAACACACCAAACCGCAGAAATTCAGGATGACCTTTTTCCAATGAAGAAATATTTTTCTTTATTTCCCATGGATATTTCTCTCTCAAATAACTATTTTTAGATAGTAGACTCCAAATAGCACTTTAAGAACTCAGTGTGGACCTCAAAACATAATTATAAGAATAGAAATAAAATCATGACATTCATATCACTGAAACAGTTTTCGTTGTAGAAAATAACACTTGTACATACTTCAATAAAAGGACCATATCTTTCAAACCACATGTGATTTCTTTATAATATTATATTTTTTTGAAAGTAAACTCAATTTGATGAATTACAGTCAAATATTACTGAGAAAAAAAATTATTTGCATGGTGGAAAATTTCACAGAATTCAATATTTAGTTGCTGAATTTTACAGGTTCAGAATTGACACCTCTTAATGATGAGTCCATAACACTCAATTCCCCATAATCTCCTACTGAAATTTTGTAAGAAGATCCTACTCTAAAAAACATAAGTATCATGGCGGTATATATTAGAGAAATACATCTTCTTCTTATTCATATCAGTGCTCCAAAACATTACAGAAAACCCTATTCTGCAGAGGACATTTGCGGACAACAAAGCCATTGTCTTTCATAAATCTTGCTTTTAATTCATAAAAATAGTGGAACAAAAGAGATATGGTAGCATGACACCTCACTCTGATACCAATGAAAGTTAGACAAGGTGATCTAGCACAATGTATATAGTTTTTAATTTTTTGTCTTCTCACTGACTAGAACGCTTACAAATGTCCAAATACAATAAAACTCTATTAAATAAACAAATAAATAACCAAAAGTAGTTCCGACTTGCTGCTATTAATTACAACATCATTTATTCAATAAATAAAACCAAAACAAAACTAATGAGAAATAAAATCCAGCAAACCACAAAGCAAGATACCAGAAGATTACCTCAACCGGACTTAGTACACCCCACACTGGGTCTCCTCTTCTAATGGTGTACGGATCAATGGCCTAGCTCAGATCTTTGAAAGATGGGCAACTCCGACCTCATCAAAGGATAACCCATAAATCCTCATCGGTGCCCAGGTAATAGGGTTTTCCAACTCGATTGACCTAGCACGTCAAACGAAATCTGAGTATCGGCAAATAGCATTTGCCTCTCTCGGTGTCTCCCTTTGTCCCTCAAGATCATATTCCCTTGGTCGTTCAAGACCATATTATCTTGGTCTTTCAAAATCATTCCCCCACTGAAGTTGTTTGTTCGGGTATATCAGATATTGATTACATGTTTTCGTAAGGTCTTTAATGGCACAAAAGTCCAGCACATTCAATGACTCAATTATTCATCATCAAACATTCTCGAACCTTGACATGTGTACACCCTATGCCCATCCATACATATTAGCATGGCACTCTCAAACAAGAGCTTTGTAAAGGAGAAACAACACAAGGAAATTTTATTTAAAAAAAAACAGCTCAAGGAAATTTCATCAGTCATAGAATCATTCTAAAACGATACGTGAATGACATTTCCTCAGTAGTGGATAACGATTACATTGTAGTGCTCTATAGTGTTCAGAGTTGTGGTATTGATGGAGTAGGTTTGTTTAAGACCATAGCCACGAGCCAGGCCGAAGGCTCCGGTACCTTCAATAATCGACAACTCCCTCACCTTAAGCGGAACTAGATTTCTCCCCATCACAGTGAGAGTGCTTGCCATCTGTGAATACTAAGTTGTGGGACTCGAACAAACTGAGCTCAGTTTGGGATGTGAAAGCATACAGGCCTTGTGTTTGACCGATAACCTTGAATGGGAGCTCCGGTCCTTCAGTCAAGGGGTCGTCAATAACCACGACCTCGCCAAAGAGTGTGGGCGAGGTGTTTGTCATGTTGGCTTTGGCCACGGTCCTTGCCGTAGGTTTCTCTGCGATAAGGAGGTCATGTAAGTAGAAATCAAAGCAGCTCACTTTTGGTTCACCTAGGCCTAGCTATGCTTGGCAAATGGGCATGGAGGAGAAGAAGAGCAACCATGAGGCCATGAGGTGGCTAATGCTTCGTTCCCTCTCATCAATGAGATGTTTGATGAAGGTAGTTTCTTTTATACATGGCCCAGTCTAAAAACTCCTTGGTAATATATGTGAAAAACCTTACCTTAAAAAAAAAACAAAACAAGTATTTGGGAAACAAGTATTTGGGAAAAACCTTATTGCCAGGTCATGTTGGTGGATGGCATGATGAACTAGAAAAGAAGGGTCTTCTTGCAATTGTTTCACTTGGAATTGCCGTTCAAATATTTGGGGAAAGCCCTCATTTGATTTGGGATATGCTAGTTATTATATCTTTCTTTGATTTTGATGTTGTTATTTTATTCTTTATTTTATGTGTGTGGTTTTGCTTATAGCCTAGGCTCTAAACAATCAAATTAGAGCCTACTTCAAATAGTGTTGAGAAATGTGATTTCAATATTGGAAATTTCTGTGATAGTCTTAATATATATTTTCATATTTATTTATAAAGTTTAAAGCTTCAAAATATCTTGAAAATTGAAGGTCCAAAAATGCGTTACAAAATATACTATTTTCAAGACTTGAAATCCTTTTTTTTCTCATGTCCTGACATCTTGATGTTGAGATGATCAATTTGAAGATATTTGGGCATCAAAGCAACATCTTCCAACAAAATTTTTGAGATACGCTTTAATTTGATTGTTTAGAGCCTTGGTTCTATAGACTTTTCCCTTACAGGGAATAATATGGTAGTGCCTTAATAATTGAAGCCTTTATATGCAAAACACTTGTCTTGACTATCCTGCCCTCCTCCATTTAGTAGCAATATTTTTCTCAAATGTGCAAAACCGAACAAAAAAGAAGAAGAAGTAGAAACATGTAATTAATGGATGGAAAAAGTTTATATAAGGATGCAACCTTATAATGTAGAACTACGGATGCACTTCAAAAATCCACCAGAAAAGGTAGTTTTAATGTTGAAAACCTTTAATTGATCATCTCGGCATCGAGATGTATGACCATGAAAAATACAAAGATTTTAAGTCTCAGAAATGGTGCATTTGATACTATTGAAGTAAAATACTGGTTGATTCAAAATACTAAAGGTAACCATTTTCTTGTAACAATCAATACTTGCATGGCATGCAGAAAGTCAATCCATGCCTAAGATTATATCAAAATCTTGAATTTCTAGGAGTATTAAATCAACCAACAGTTCATTTTCTTCTATTTTTATTACACAAGATTTGTACACTAAATTGGTGTCACTTGAATTTTCCATCGGTGTGGTTACCTCTAGAATGTATTCTAATTGTTCTGATTCTACCTTTAAGTGGCATGCAAAGTGTGGTGACACAAATGAATGAGTAGATCCAGGATCAATCAAAACATGAGCTACTTTTTAGAAGATAATAAGAGTACCTTGGATCACTGATTTTGAGGCCTGAGCGTCTTACTGGGTGATCGCAAATACTATTCCAATCATCTGAGGCTTTTGAGTTATCTCTTCTTACTTTGGAAGCTGTTGCATCTGTAAGCTAGGACATTCTCTAATCTGGTGCCCCAATTTTCCACATTTAAAACAGGCCCCAGTATTCCAATAACAAGGGCTCGATCCTTGCTTTTTTCCACATTTTTTACATGGTTCTATTGGGCTTTGAAGTGGCAAGGGCCTTGGCTTCTTATTTGCCCTTTCAAACTGTTGTTGATTAGATGGTGTGGGTCTAACTTGATTTTTCTGATTTTTCGTCCTTTAGTAATCTTCGAAATCTTTTTCGACAATTTGGGCTTGATCCACTATTTAAGCATAAGTTCTCAATTTTAAGACTTATATTCTGCTTCTAATAGTAGGTCTGAGACCCCTTTCAAATTTTTTCACCTTTCTTGCCTCATTGTTGATCATATGTGGTGCAAACCTGACCCATTCAGTAAACTTGGCCTCGTACTGTGCTACTGTCCTGTTTCCTTGGATTAATTCCAGAAATTCCATTTCTTTTTGGTCTCGAATAAAATATTGGAAATACTTTTCGTTAAATGCCTTTATAAATACTTCCCAAGTCAATGGTTTATTTTCTTTAACCAATACTTCTTTTGCCATTCGCAACCAATGTTGTGCTTCACCTTCTAACATAAAAACTGCCAACGCCACCTTCCTATCATCAAGACATTCCATTACCTCAAATATTTTCTCCAATTGCATCTTCTAGTGGGTTTACAGCACTCTTAAAAGAAAGTAGGTTCAATTTCTTAAATTGTTCGATATTACTTCCACCATTTCCCGTAACTGACTGCTTGGGTGAATTGTTGTTTTCCATCTGATGTTGCATTAAAGCAACCATATTTTCCAAGGCATTGTGAATTCCTTCCATATTAGCTTCAGCTACTCTAGATCTTGACTTCATCCCAGTCTGTACACTCAATAAATGTGATTTAAGTACATTCTTTTTAAATTTCCTAAGATTCTTAAACCTATGGCTTTGATACCATAATTGTCACGCCCCAATAATTTACAATACTGATCTTCCTTAGACGCGACAGTCAAAACATATATACATCTCTTGATAGGACAAATTTACAGTGGCGAATTCTTACAAAGTAACAAAAGAAAGTTTCAGCGCAACTACAATATCTCCCATAGTTGATCTTGACGAGCACTCAAAATGAAACCGTAGTTATCCTGAAAACAATGTTTACCATAATTTGATGAGTTTGGCTACTCAGTAAGTGATCATCATAATCCTAAAAATAATCATGGTTGAAAGTTATCAATATTTCCAAAATGAAGATCTATTAACAGGAATGCATTAACAGTTTCACTTTAAAAAATTCATAATTAAGTATAGTCCGAATAATTGAAATGCATATAACATTTTAACATCAATGCACAATTCAAAAGATTTAACAAAATACCCTACTGGCGTCCCAAGTAGGTCACCTATATACCCCATCAGCGTTCTGATGGGTCCACTTAATCCCTATCGGCGTCCCTGATAGGTTCACTTAATCCCTGCAGGTCCACTTATACCTCACCGGCGTACCGGATGAGTCCACTTAATCCCTACTGGCGTACCGGATAGGTCCACTTATACCTCACCGACGAACCAGATGAGTCCACTTGCATACTTAAAGTATTTCTAAATCTCTTTAAACATTCGAAAGCAACAATATCTTGTCCTCAACATATCACTGAAATCATTAATATGAATTTCACTAAAACCATTAATAACAGTCACTTTCAATAACATTTCAAAAATAACCAATCAAATATTTTGGGCTCAAATTTAGAAAGGTAGCAGTTTGTAAAAACATTCAAGCATAATTGTCAATCTAATATGTATCAAAAAAACTCTTATAGAAATTCAAGAATACAAAATTATCTCAATTTATGGGATGTCAATTCGCAAATAAACATTTCATAGGCAATGCTATCATCAATTGCAAAATATCAGTTTTCAAATAATAAGGCAGTCATTTGCATATGAAATTTACAATGTCTAAATATTAAAAAACAGTAGAAGGAAATTTCACAATTTTACTAAAAACAGAAATATCACATTTATTTATAATAATTTTATAGTATCTAAAATTTTCTAACAATAGACAAGAAAAATAAATAAATTTATTTTTCTAAGAATTTACAACATTTAAAATTTCTAACATAGATAAAATATCATAATTTTATTAAAAATATTATTTTTCAAAATAATGAGGTCGCTTGCGCCTAAATTTTGAGATTAAAATTTTGAGATTAGAATTCTCAATAAGTTATGAGGTGAGGATTACTTATTTTGATAGGGCTACAGCCCTATAAAATATATTTTTTTTGACAAATGTTCAATCTTTTATTGATCTCTAGAAACCAATTACAGAATCAGAAATAACCAATTCCCCCCCCCCCCTCCCCCACCCACCCACCCACCCACCCATTTGCCAATACATCAGCTAAGGATATAGCTTCACGGTAAACATGAGAAAAAGAAACCGTGAGAGAGAGAGAGAGAGAGAGAGAGAGAGAGAGAGAGAGAGAGAGATAC
>NW_006499827.1:2986275-3011289 GCF_000471905.2 Amborella trichopoda
ATGCCTTGGGAGTTGCGTTCTGGTTGGCTTAGGGTTATGGATATCTCTCTCTCTCTCTCTCTCTCTCTCTCTCACGGTTTCTTTTTCTCATGTTTACTGTGAAGCTATATCCTTAGCTGATGTATTGGCAAAGTGGGTGGGTGGGTGGGTGGGTGGGTGGGTCGGTGGGGGAGGGGGGAGGGGCATTGGTTATTTCTGATTCTGTAATTGGTTTCTAGAGATCAATAAAAGATTGAACATTTGTCAAAAAAAAAATATTTTATAGGGCTGTAGCCCTATCAAAATAAGTAATCCTCACCTCATAACTTATTGAGAATTGCAATTGAAGCATTAAAAAACCTTTACATGTCGTATCTTGGCTTGAAAATTGCAATTGAAGTATTAAAAAAGCTTTATATGTCCTATCTTGGCTTGAACATTAGGGTGGTGAAAAAAAATAGGATTTTAAGCTCTAAAACAGTGTATATTGTAAAAAAATATCTAGATCGTCTATTTTGCTATAAAAATAAGTGTTCAAATATCTGAAAGATTGGTATCATTGGCGAGTTTCAAATTTCATTGTCGGTGACCAAAATTGATTTTAAAGCGATAAACAGTTCCGTTGCCAAAAGTGCTTTCTAGACGAAGATTTGAGATGAGGCTTTATTTTGTTTTCATAAAGCCTATGCCTTGTAGCAACCTTATAGAAATAAAAGATGCACTTTCTATAACGCCTATGATTTATTGGAAAAAAGAGAAAACAATAGAGCCTCACTTTGAAGGAAACTGGTTTGATAGGGCTTTCACCCTATTAAAATAAGTGAAGCCTCACCTCATAACTCATTGAAAATTGCAATTTAAGCATTGTAAAACGTTTATATCATTCATCGAGGACCGTTATTTTTGTAAAAAAAAAAAAAAGAAAAGAAAAAGAATTTCAAGCTTTAAAAATTGTATATATTGTAACAAATTATCTAAACCGTCCATTTAAAATAAGTGTTCATAGATTCGCAAGATTTGTACCATTTTTTAAGTTTCAAATTTTATTGTTGGTATTGAAAATTGAATTTAGAGCCACCATAGTTATTTTCAGATGAGAATTTTAGGCGAGGCTTTATTTTATTTTTATAAAGCTTAGGCCTTATAGAAACTTCATCCCACTAAATCTCATTCGGCAAATACTTTGGGTTGTTTTAAAATCTATTTCCACTACTGGTTATAAAATTTGTAGTTCAAAAAATGGTACAGATCTTGTGGATCTTTAAACACTTACTTTTAGGATGAAATGGATGGCATAGATAAAGTGTTACCGTATATATATGCTAATTTTAGTACTTGAAGTCTTGATTTTTTTCAAAATCATAATGGCAAAGACCAAGATGTTTGATTTGAAAGTTTTCATACTCCAAAACTCCAATTTTAGATAAGCTTTGAGGTGAGTCTTTACTTATTTTGTTAGGATTTATGGATGCAGCTCCTGCAAGAGTCATGAAGCCTCTTTCTCTTTGCTACTTGGATAGCATCCCGAGTGTGGTCGTAGTCCCTCTTTCATGTCACGTCGCGAATCATGGACTTGTCGTCACTATAGATCATCATGTACCCTCATTGCATGGGGTTGCATCTCAAAGGAGTTCTTCAATCAAGCTGCTACCTTTTGTGGCCGTACAACTAGTGCCACACATTTGAGTTCTATGGGTAAAAAAAATTATAGTATGTTATTCCAGCTGACCCGCCAAACACCAATAGGTACTCCCACTGGAATGTTTAGTTTATTTGGTTCTCCTATAATAGAATGCATGTATATCTGAATATCCGAGTAATTGAAACAATTGTGGGATTGTTGAAGCTCCCACTCAATTATAACACCTATAATATGTATTTTCTCAGCATTCTCATGCCTATGTCATGAAGTAGTATAACAAGTCTTATGAGATAAAAAAAAAAACACTCAATGCCCGTTGGTTTTGCATTATGCAAAACTTTCTTGAACCATAAAGGTTCAACCATACTAGTCTCTTGGTAGTAAACCACACAAACCAAGTTATCTTATCCACACAATATGTGTCAAAGAGGCCTACCATGACGGTCTTCTCTATAGTTCATGGTATTAGGTAATCGATACTAAAAACATGAGACATGACATATGGGTATTTAAAACTATAGTATAGACAACAGACACTTTCTCCTATCTTTATAAAATACTTCCAAGACTCGATGTTTTTCCGTTTTATCATAATTCTTGATTAGGTATATTTTCACAAGCAATAGTTAGAAAACAACATGGAGGTTTGAATGATTTTCTATAAAGAGTTAGTGGACCTCGCAAGTTTAAGGGGTTTTCTCAAAACGATATCTATTGACCTAGATTTTTTTACATAAGAGGTCCAATCTTATTTCAAATGAACATACTCAGTCTTCAAAATCAATTTACCATATACACCTTTACTTATTTATTAAGTTATGTTACAACCAACAAACATAAATCTATCTTATGATTTTATCCAAAAACGAAACACAACTAAAATTTGTTTATCAAAATCTAACAAATATACAGATATTTTCTCGGCAAATATTTGGAGACTTTAACATGAGATCCTCAACATATGCAACACACCATATCTCCATAAATTATCGAGAGCATGGTCAACAATATCCGGTTCCATTGAAACACTCTCAATGTGCTACATATTTGATTGAGTCATATCCATATCTCATGTTTGATATTTAGGTCCGTAGATCTTTATCAAACTACATCTCCTTGTAATTTACTACCTTAATTAGTTCACACAATCACAAAGAGGAACAAAAACACTTGGTATTAAAAAACAGGCTCTTTTAAACTTTTTAGTACCTATCAACTAATGTCCATATAATACATACATATGCACAAAACTAGCCAAGTTATAAATGAAGCATAAAGTATGATAAATAAATAATGAATCCCCTTTCTCTATATAACCTTACCATGCAATGTGGAATAGATTTCATACCTCGTAGTGTATGGTACCGGGGCTTACTTGATATTGGATTTTCTTACTAACGAATTTTGGTAGTATTGGGAGAGCACACAACTGATGGAGAATCACTTGGTCATCGAAGTGTCCATCTTTTCGATCTTTGGATTTTCCCCTTTTAATACTATGAAGAAACACTCTTCTTCATGCCATCACTCCAAAAATCAGAATTTCAATTCTCTTACCGATCTTTAGAGTTTCTATATGGCCACCGTCTCTTTACATATCCCTTCATTATGAATATGGTTTTACATGTATTGTGTTTCTACTATTTTTTACAGTTCCTAGATTGAGTACCCTTCATATAGAGTGTCATGTCTCTCCAACATTGTATTACCTCTCTTTAAAGTTTTACTGTTATAAATCATACTCATGGCACACTATAAAACTTGAACGAGTCCTAAAAGAGCATCTATTATGAGAAGTACAAAGATGTGCCTTAACAAATATTTTTTCCTGAGACCATTTTTGTTGCAAACTAAACTTAAAACTAAAACTAAACATTATGGTGTGAATCCCAAATAGTATTTTTCTACATGCAATTAAATAAGTGACATTCATGTCATAAGATATGTTATACTGCAGAATTCTAAGATAAATACTATCTTGTAAAATTATATTTTCTCTCTATCCACTTGGAGTTTCCCTTTTAAACTTCTTTTATTCAAAAGTAGACACAAAAGGGCAGTAATTATCTTTCTGCAGGCCTCATATCCCTTTGTTAAGTAGACTTGTAAAATATGGATACTTACATCTTAATCAAACACACCAAACCGCAAAAATTCAGGATGACCTTTTTCCAATGAAGAAATATTTTTCTTTATTTCTCATGGATATTTCTCTCTCAAATAATTATTTTTAGATAGTAGACTCCAAATAGCACTTTAAGAACTCAGTGTGAACCTCAAAACATTATGTTAAGAATAGAAATAAAATCATGACATTCATATCACTGAAACAGTTTTCGTTGTAGAAAACAACACTTGCACATACTTCAATAAAAGGACCATATCTTTCAAACCACAAGTGATTTCTTCATAATTTTATTTTTTTTAAAAGTAAACTCAATTTGATGAATTACAGTCAAATATTACTGAGAAATAAAATTATTTGCATGGTGGAAAATTTCACAAAATTCATTGTAGAGTTCCTGAATTTTGCAGATTCAAAATTGACACCTCTTAATGATGAGTCTATAACACTCAATTCCCCATAATCTCCTACTGAAATTTTGTTAGAAGATCCTACTCTAAAAAACATAAGTATCATAGCGGTATATATTAGAGAAATACCTCTTCTTCTTATTCATATCAGTGCTCCAAAACAATACAGAAAACCCTATTCTGCAGAGAACATTTGCGGCATAGGAATCATGCCAATAATCATTTCAGAGGTTTCCCATAGGACAACAAAGCCGTTGTCTTTCAAAAATTTGGCTTTTAACTCATAAAAATAGTGAAACAAAAGAGATATGGTAGCATGACACCTCACTCTGATACCAATGAAAGTTAGACAAGGTGATCTAGCACAAGGTATATAGTTTTTAATTTTTTGTCTTCTCACCGACTAGAACACTTACAAATGTCCAAATACAATAAAACTCTATTGAAATAAACAAATAAATAACCAAAAGTAGTTCTGACTTGCTGCTATTAATTACAACATCAGTTAATCAATAAATAAAACCAAAACAATACTTATGAGAAATAAAATCCAGCAAACCACAAAGCAAGATACCAGAAGATTACCTCAATCGGACTTAGTACACCCCACACTGGGTCTCCTCCTCTAATGCTGTATAGATCAATGGCCTAGCTTAGATCTTTGAAAGATGGGCAACTCCGACCTCATCATAGGATAACCCATAAATCCTCATCAGTTCCCAGGTAATAGGGGTTTTCCAACTCGATTGACCTAGCACGTCAAGCAAAATCTGAGTATCGGCACATAGCATTTGCCTATCTCGGTCCTTCCCTCTGTCCCTCAAGATCATATTCCCTTGGTCCCTGATAACCATATTATCTTGGTCTTTCAGAATCATTTCCCCACTGAAGTTGTTTGTTCGGGTATATCAAATATTAATTACATGTTTTGGTAAGGCCTTTAATGGCACAAAAGTCCAGCACATTCAATGACTCAATTATTCATCATCAAACATTCACGAACCTTGACATATGTACACCCTATGCCCATCCATACATATTAGCATGGACTCTTAAACAAGCGCTTTGTAAAGGAGAAACAACACAAGGAAATTTTATTTTAAAAAAAACAGCTCAAGGAAATTTCATCTGTCATAGAATCATTCTAAAACGATATATGACTGACATTTCCTCAGTAGTGGATAACGGTTACATTGTAGTGCTCTATCGCGTTCAGAGTTGCTGTAGCGATGGAGTAGGTTTGTTTAAGACCGTAGCCACGAGCCCGGTGGAAGGCTCCGGTACCTCCAATAATCGACAACTCCCTCACCTTAAGCGGAACTAGATTCCTCCCCATCACAGTGAGAGTGCTTGCCATCTGTGAATACTAAGTTGTGGGACTTGAACAAACTGAACTCAGTTTGGGATGTGAAAGCATATAGGCCTTGTGCCTGACCAATAACCTTGGATAGGAGCTCCGGTCCGTCAGTCAAGGGGTCGTAAATAACGACGACCTCGCCCAAGAGAGTGGGCGAGGCGTTTGTCGTATTGGCTTTAGCCATGGTCACTGTCGTAGGTTTCTCTGCGACAAGGAGGTCATGTAAGTAAAAATCAAAGCAGCTCACTTTTCATTTACCTAGGCCTAGCTGTGCTTGGCAAGTGGGCATGGAAGAGAAGAAGAGCAACAATGAGGCCATACCGGTGGCTAATGCTTCGTTCCCTCTCATCTTGGATTCAATGAGATGTTTGATGAAGATAGTTTCTTTTATACATGGCCCAGTCTGAAAACTCCTTGGTAATATATGTGAAAAACCTTACCTTAAAAAAAAAACAAAACAAGTATTTGGGAAACAAGTATTTGGGAAAAACCTTATTGCCAAGTTATGTTGGTGGATGGCGTGATGAACTAGAAAAGGGTGGTCTTCTTGCAATTGTTTCACTTGGAATTGCCGTTCAAATATTTGGGGAAAGCCCTCATTTGATTGGGGTATGCTAGTTATTATATCTTTCTTTGATTTTGATGTTGTTATTTTATTCTTTATTTTATGTGTGTGGTTTTGCTTATAGCCTAGGCTCTAAACAATCAAATTAGAACCAACTTCAAATAGTGTTGAGAAATGTGATGTCAATATTGGAAATTTTTTTCATAGTCTTAAGATATATTTTTATATTTATTTAGAAAGTTTAAAACTTCAAAATATCTTGAAAATTGAAGGTCCAAAAATGCGTTACAAAATATACTATTTTCAAGACTTGAAATCCATTTTTTTCTCATGTCCAGATATCTTGATGTTGAGATAATCAATTTGAAGATATTTGGGCATCAAAGCAACATCTTCCAATGAAATTTTTGAGTTAAGCTTTAATTTGATTGTTTAGAGGCTTGGTTCTATAGACTTTTCCCTTACAGGGAATAATATGGTAGTGCCTTAATAATTGAAGCCTTTAGATGCAAAACACTTGTCTTGACCATCCTGCCCTCCTCCGTTTAGTAGCAATAGTTTTCTCAAACGTGTAAAACCGAACAAAAAAGAAGAAGTAGAAACATGTAATTAATGGGTGGAAAAAGTTTATATAAGGAAGCAACCTTATAATGTAGAATTACGGATGCACCTCAAAAATCTATCAAAAAAAGTAGTTTTATTATTGAAAAACCCTTTAATTGATCATCTCAGCATCGAGATGTATGACCATGAAAAATACAAAGATTTTAAGTCTCAGAAATAGTGCATTTTACAACATATTATCTGCACCGTCAATTTTTAAGATTTTCATATTTTTATAGATCTACTTGATTTTAACCATTTTTAAATTTTTAAATTTTATAATTAGATATAAAAATAAAATTTTAATTTAATCTTAAAAACATTTTATATCAAAATTATATATCATGATAAAATTTGAAGGCACACCCTACCTCTACAGCTACGGATGCATCCGTATGCAAACAGCACCATTAATGGATATGTATGGGATGTAAGATTAAAAATACTCTGTAGAGAGAAAAACCTATCATTGGGCAAGTGGCATCTAGTGGCGAGTAATATTTTTGGCACAGCTCTTATTGTCGAGTCGTGATTTTGATGGTTTAAAGTACACAACATGCTATAATTTTTTTTATGTTTTTTACATGTCATTTTAGATGAAACTGGGGCATATGTAGTTTTCAGTCGGTACGCTGTTACAAAAACCCCTCTAATAAAATAAAATAACCAAAGTGCCCCCAACAATTTTAAGGAGTATCTGGTTATTTTAGTTTATTAGAATCATTTATTTTTTATTTTTAGATAGTGAATCTTATTGATAACTACACGTCCCAAATATATAAAAAACTAAAGAAAGAGACCGTGCTTAATTGGTTGACGCTGGGCTATTTGTACCACATGTATCAATTTGAAGATTCAAAATGGTGGTATTTTTTAAATAAAAAAAAGGTAAAAAGGCTATATACGTAAAATTGAAGAAATTCTTTAACAACACCAATTTAGGGGTTAGTAGCTTAAATTTTTCAAACCAAAAAACACATCCTTAATAAAAAATCGATATTCTCTATATGTTATTGGTCAAGGGTTCCTTCTGCTTCTCCTTCTTCAAACTCCGATTTGTACTTTTCATATAGAAATGTCTGATCAACGATAGAACAAGATCCAATTTGAATTATATGTAATGGATTCCTTCGTTCGGACCAAAGAAGCAATGATCATTATAAAAAAAATAAAAAGGCTATACACGTATAATTGAAGAAATTGTTTTAACAACACTAATTTAGGGTTAGTAGCTTAAATTTCTCAAACAAAAAACACTCATCCTTAATAAAAAAAAATTATAAACTATCGAGCACTCCAAATATTCAATAAATGATAATGAGACCGCCTGATGATAAAAGGCAACACGGCTAACTTGATGAGACTTTGTCCTATGGAACATAGAGGATTAAGATTTAAGGGCTATTTGTGGTCCCTCGTCTTCTTCATTCCCCTCGAGAAAGATGTCTTCGAGGCAAAATTGCATCCATCGCGTTTCTCATCAATCAACAAATGCCACACCACAAATTACAACATTTATTGATGAATCTGACCAAAGATATTGGTAGACAAGAACCCCTTTTATCATAAAAAGCTAGCAATGGATCACAGTGACGTTATACTCCACAGTAACTGCAGCGGCGTCGAACGAAATAGTCCGCAGTAGTGCATAGCCCTGAGCCAGTCTTAAAACTCCATTTCCACCCACCACAGGCATCTCCCTCACATCCTGCAGTATCGGGTTCCTTCCGACCACCGTGAGCGTGCTTCCATTGAATTCGCCACCCGTGAACACAAAGTTGAGCGCCATGGTGACGCTTAACTCTGTCTGAGAAGAAACTACTTCAATTCCCTGTACTGTGCCGATCAGCTTCGAAGTGAGGTTGGGGCCTTCTGTTAGTAGGTCGTCATGAACGTAGATGCTACCGAAGCTAGTGGGTGAGGCCTGGGTGCTATTCAATTCGGCCACGAGTACGGATGTGGGGTTTGGTCCGGTGAGCACTCCTTGGAAGTAGAAGTGGAGGTGGCTCACCTTGGGTTGGCCTATGCCTTGCCTCTCTCTCCAGTCATCTGACTTGGAGGTGGCTATGTCCATGAAGAAAAGCAGCAACAAGGCGAATGCCATGGTCGGTGCTCCTCTCATCTTTCATATATCTTGAATTGAGTTGCAGAAAGACAATCCCCACTTTCCTCACAGTTTTATTAGGTTGACCTTAATGAGGATTTTGCATGAATAAAATAAGGCCACGCATATGGTGGTCCCCGGAGACCTTGTAAAATGCTTAAATAAAAATAAGGAAAACGTTTATATTCCTAAGAGAACTTGTAAAATGCTCAAATAAAATAAGGAAAAAGTTTATAGAGAGCCGAGGCTCCAAACAAACAAATTAGAGCCCCCTCAAAAATTTCACTAGAAAAGGTTATTTTGATACCCAAATATCATCAAATTGGTCATCTCGATATCAAGATGCATGAAAATGAGAAAAAAATGGATTTCAAATTGTGGAAATAGTGCATCTTGTAATGCATTTTTGGACTGTCAATTTTCAAGACTTTCAAGTTTTTATAGATCTGCTAAATGTACACTATTTTTGAAGCTTTAAATTTTATAATTAAATATGAAAATATATTTTAAGGCCATCACAAAGATTTTTAGTATTACAACTACAGTTCTCAACCCTATTTGAAGGTGCGCTTTACTTTAATTGTTGAGAGCCTCAGCCTATATATGGTGCTCCACCAAGTAACAGCAATCGGCTGGGATAATTTTCAAGATTTCATATCATCTCTTATATACCATGAACAACTTTGAAAGAAAGTTTTGAGTCTGTAAAACCCTAGATTTGATTGTTTCCCCAGTAGACGATCTAGATTTATCATCGATTATCATCGAGGGGAAATTGATACGGTACATTATTTTGAGCTCCATCCCCCATGGCCATTTTTCCATTTAAGGTACACAATAATCACCATTGGAGCCTTTTCCTAACTGTATGAAATTAGCTATACGAATTCAGATTCGCTATTTTGTTCTATGAAGGGCTATATCCTCAGTGTGACCATAAATCTCCATATCTTTTCTTACTATTTCTAACCATATCTTTTTAGGTTTGCCCCTTAGCCTTTTTGAGCCTTCTACTTGAAACAACTCTCACCTCCTTATAGTTGTTATACTAGGTCTACGTTGTACATAACTAGCCCACCTAAGTCTATTTTTTCTCATATTATCGCCTATTGAAGCCACACCTAAGTCTAATTTCTCTCATCTTATGGCCTATTGAAGTCATACCTAAGTTCTCTCGAATATATTCATTTCGAATTTTGTCTCTTATTGTCTTGTCACTCATCCATCTCAACATCATCATCTCAGCTACACGCATCCAATGGGTATATAGTTTCTTGACCTTCCAACATTCTGCTCCACAAAGAAAATTGGTCTCCCAGCTGTCTATAAAACTTATCCTTAAGTTTTATTTGTGCGTGACGATCACATAAGGCTCTGATTACACATAACCACTTTGTCCACTAGCTCTAATTCTATATGCGAAAGATTGTTTATAATAACTCCCCTTATGTCACAATAGTTGAGAAATTTTATTATGGATTTTGTCCGCACCAATATATCCTCAACCACTTGATTTCGAATCTAATGGTCAGTAATAATTGTGACTTCCTTTTGTAAAAAATAAATAGTCTCATTGTATACATATCATTTTCTTTATTTGACAAATTAAATAGCTATTAAGCTATGGTAAAGTATAATATGATCCATATGATTAATATTTGATCATATTGTAGATTATTAAAAGAATACGTTATATTGTACTTTATCTTCTTAAATTTTTTGAATGTTAAAAATCTTTTCAGTTTTCGTTGACATTCACCCAATCGCCCACGTTCCCCTAATCTCGTTGATGATTTTTATAGGTTTTAGCTCTTGAGTCTCGGAAGGGTCATGCAAGTTGAGACAAACTTTATCTTCCTATACTCTATTCATTTTAGGTATCATGTGGAAGGGACAAACCTATTGAGAAACTTAGGTCCAATTGCCAAAGGAACTGCAATAAATATCATATAAAAAGAAATAAATACTTAAGGGTATAGTTTATTGTGCGTCCCTAGATCAAAACAACGGATCGGGCCGACTAGTCGGTTCTGGCCCGATCTGGTTAGTCCAATCGATTCCAACTAGATTGGTCGATTAGTGCCTGATTTTTTCTGAAAAAAATGCAATTTTGGTAAAAGAATTCCAAGAAACTCAAAAAATCCCAAAAAATTATAAATTTTTTTAAATTTACATGGATTTTTTTTTTATATTATCACATAAAAAAAGAAAAAAATAAATATCATAAGCATAATTGGGTTTCGGAGAAAATGATTAGACACCTGAAGCAATATTTTTTTCAGTGATCAATATATAATAAATATATAATATTAATATGTAATCAATATATACTATATAATATAAATTTAATTAATAAACTAAAAATAAAAATATAATATAAAGTATAATATGATACAATATTATAATATTTCAACTCGAATGATGCTTTTTTTTGGTATTTTAGAATTCAATTAAAAATATCGGTAAAATATAAAATTGTTCATCCCTTTGTGACAATTTTGATAAATTTCCATCTCTCTCATATCTGTGTCTATGTATATGTCTATGTGCCCCTAGGGGGGTTGGTGGTGTAGGCATTAGATTGAAGATCAAATCAGATGAACAATACAAAATTTTTATATCCCCCGAGTTGAGGGACCTACGGGCTTGGCACCTTGTTGGGCCCCACCAACTTTGGTGCGTCTGAGTCTACTCACCCAAGGTAGCAAACCTTGTAGTTAGCAAATAAAAAATTTGAAATAGTATATAAAGTTTTAAGTAGAAAATAGAAGAAGGAAAATTGTTTCATGTGAGCTGGACCGTATTTCTACATTATGCGGTCCAGAGGTATAAAGCATCCATCTTAAAGATGGATGCAAGTAGATAATACATCTAAAAACAAGTTTAACTAACAGTCCAAATGTTTTCTTAATGATTATTATTTCTAGTTTTCAAATTGTTATTATTTTTTCATATTCATGATCTCCATATTAAAGATTGTATATTCTCTAAAAATTAGGATCAAATTATATTTTAAAAAATATCTTTACTGCCAAGCCAACATTTTTACACTATGCGGGCTAGCTGCATAGAAATCATAAGCTGGCCACATTGAAAACGTGTCCATAGAAGAATAGGGAAACGAAAAAAAAAGGAGAAATATATAAAAAATGGTATAACAATGCATTTATCGGCCGATATTTAGAACAAATCACCGATTAGTGCACTAATCAGCTGAGTAGTCCGATTAGTGCACTAATCAGCTGATTAGTCCGATTAGTTGGCCGATTAGTACAACGAAAAAAAATTCCATCATACATCACCGTTGGAATTGAGCAAGATCGGGATCGGTCAGTGACTGATCCGAGTTAGTCGGCCGATTATTAAAAATCAGTTCATCTTTTAAACGTTGTGCTAGGGGTGGTAACGGGTCGGTAGGGTATGGGTTCAGCCAAACCTGGACTTGGAAAAATCATATGGGACGCAGATTTGGACCTAACCGAACCTAAATTCAATGAACCTAGACCCAAACCTAGACCTAAACCTGAAAATATAGTGTGGGAGTCAGACTCGATCAGACCCAGACCTGGACCCAAACACGATCCGTCAGTGTTTTGGACCCATACCCAGTCCCAGATCAGGTCTACCCCTTGGGTCCTAGGTCCATTGCCACCCTTATTGGGTGCATAAATCCGCCGCCCTATTTTTTTCATGGACTAGATATAAAAACATACTCTTTCAAGTAGATTGAAATGCAATTTTGGTTTCCTTTCATGATTTTGCAGCTAAAAAGTTTCGGCAGATTTGATGAATTAAAATATGGAAAAAGTTTATATAGATCGAAGGCTCTAAACAATCAAATTAAAGCTTACCTCAAAGTTTTCACTAGAAAAGGTTTTTTTGATGCCCAAATATCTTCAAATTGATCATTTCGAGATCAAGAAGCATGAACATGAGAAAAAAATAGATTTCAAGTTTTGGAAATAGTGTGTTTTGTAACACATTTTTGGACCGTCAATTTTCAAGATTTTCAAATTTTTATAGATATATCGATCTACACTATTTTTGAAGGTTTAAACTTTATGAATAACGATGAAAATATATTTTAAGGCTATCACTAAAATCTTCAGTATTGAAACCACATTTCTGGACACTATTTAAACGTAGGCTCTAATTTGATTGTTTAGAGCCTAGGCACTATACAAACCATACCCTTAAAATAAGGGTGTGGTTTGTATAAGGTTGGGGCTCCAACAATCGAAGTAAAACGTACCTTCAAATAGTGTCAAGAAATGTGGTTTCTATACTGAAAATATTTGTGATCGCTTAAAATAAATTTTCATCTCTAATTATAAAATTTAAAGCATCAAAATTAGTGTAGATTGAGCAGATCTATGAAAACTTGACAATCTTGAAAATTGACAGTTAAAAAATGCATTACAAGATGCATTAGTTTCAAAACTTGAAATCCGTTTTTTTCTCATGGCCATGCATCTTGAGGTTGATTTGATCAATTTGAGGCATCAAAACAACCACTTATGGTCAAGTTTTTGAGGTACACACTAATTAGATTATTTAGAACCTCCCACTTATATAAACGTTTTCCTTAAAATAAGGATGTAGTTTCTTTAAGGCCTAGGTTTTAGGGAAACAAAGTAAAGCTTCGTCTTAAATCTTTATCCGGAAAGCACTTTGGGCATTGGAGATCTTCATGGTGACTCTAAATTCAATTTCTAATACAGATTATAAAATTTAAAGATAAAAAAAAGTACAAATCTTGTGGATCCGTGAAAACTTATATTTAGGGTGAAATGGACGGTCTAGATATTGTATGACATATACACTATTTTTAGAGCTTGGATCCAATTTTTTTAAAATTATTATAAAGGTCAAGGTTGAGATGATCAATTTGAATATTTCCGACACTAGAAGTACAATTTTCTATGAGTTTTGAGATGAAGCATTACTTATTTTATAGAACTACAGCTCAATCAAAACATTTTTTAGTTAATTTAATTTAATTTAATTAATTAATTTATTTATTTTATATTTGTGTAGTTTTATGAGCAATAATTTATCTAGAATTAACAACTCCTCAAATATAAATAAAGGTCGCCTTATAATTGAAAATTTGCTAGTGTTACTCTGGCATGTGGAATCGTGGAAGGGATGAATACGTCCCTTTGAGAAATGCAAATTTCAAAAAAATAATTAAAAAAGCTATACAATGTATAAATGATGGTGGATGGAAGATGATGACAAGCAAACGTCGAATAATATTTAATAACATTATAGTGGTTGTTTTTTTTTCTCTCTTTGTTTCTTCTTTTGTTGTATTAAATTTTATTATTAATCTTAGTCTTAATAATCATTATTGAATATCTTTTTTTTATCACAAAACACACCTAAATAAAATCTTTTCTTTTTCTGAGTAGATAAGTAGGGAACGGGTCCTCTACTTCGTTTAGAAATAGAACTTAAGATGTCACTCTCCCATCTTGACTACCTAGAGCCCATTACTAAATAAATAAAACCATTTTTACCTAATGCATATTTAAGTTTAATAAGGCAAAACAAGAATAAACTATTACGAAGACTGATAAGGAGTTGACTATACTTTATGTAGTTGACCAACGATTTTTTTGGTTTTTAGCCATAGAGTATGCAATATATTGCTCTATTAACACCATCTAGGCGATGATTGTAAATCTTTTGAGAACCTAAATTAAACTAAACATAACAAAAGGAATATTCTACTAGGGTTTAAGAAAAATCAAACCAAAGGTTTATGTAAATTAACAAACAACAATTAGAAGAAACTTTAAGAAAGAGTATTATTAAAAAAATTCTCCCAAAATTTTCTATTTTACAAGCGCACCCCTTTTCCTCTTTTTTTCTTATTCCCAAATTGCTTTCACTTTGGATCTTCAAGATCCAAAGTGACAAAGTCATTTCATAACTTTGAATTTCGAAGATCTCAAGTTCGCCCCCCCCCCCCCATAGTGATACTGGAAAAAAGTCCAACTTGGACCACTAGTTCCCATAAGCTTTGAATGGGGAAAGAGAGTCCTAATACTACTATTTCCTATAAGTTTGAATGAGAGGAAAGAGAGTCTCAGTGAAAGTTAATTTCCAGGTTTGGGAGTGGGAATACCCTTAAGAGCTTGTGGACTTTCTTGGTAGGAAATTGGGTACTTTTTAGTGTATATTGGAAATGTGAAACATGCATAAAAAGTTTAAGGTGTGCCGTGTTGAACTTAGATTATGTACTTTCTTTTAAAAATACAACAGTTTGCATGTAGCTTTTGGTAGAGCTTGACTTCCACCAGTTTTGTCTCCCTACATTCTCTCCTTTTGTGTGTTTCTCTCACTAAGTTATTGTACCTCCATAATTTAACCCCATCATTTGGTATTAAAGCCTGGGTTCAGGCTTCGACAGGGTGTTGTCTCCATTTACTAATCATTTTCCATGGTGGCAAGAGGGAGGAGAGGTGGTTTTGGCAACTACGGAATGAACAATGCAAGAGATGAAGAATTGGAGGCACTTCGTAGGCAAGTTGAGCAATTAATCTTGTGATTCAAGCAGTAAGAGACTCACATGAATATGACCCAGCCAGAAATATTCAAGTAATTACTCGGATATTAATCCCTTTGCCAATAGACGTCAACAAAGGGATGGCCGTGAAACTAGGTGTGTTTGTGGAGGACTGTAAAACTTAAATTACCCCAGTTCCATGGACTGCACCCGAATGAGTGTTTAGATTGGCAGAGTGCCATTGAGAAGTACTTTGATTACAGGGTAATACCGGAGGAGCTCCGTGTGAGGCTCGTTGATATGCTTCGGCACAGTGGGACAAAGTCCAGTAGATGCACCAAAGAAAAAGAAAGCCTAGGATTTCATCTTGGGAAGAAATAAAATCGAGAATGAAGGAGAAATTCCTACCGGTGGATTACACTCAATTGTTCATAATTTAGTAATCTTCCACAAGAAACAAAGAGATTGGCTGAATACACCGATGTGTTTTATAAACTAATGGTGCGAAATGGCAGGCAAGAAACCGAGAAACAACTTGTTTCAAGCTATGTTGGTGGTTGCAGTTGGTGATCCGTGATGAAGTAGAGATGCACCAGTTTTGGAATGTCAATGACGCCTATCAACTAGCTTTGAACGTTGAGGTGACACTTTCCTATGGCGATGCATGGAAGTATGATGAGGTACATAGTTTCTACCCACCTTCAATAGGATGAAACTTCCAAAAGTGGACTCCGACGAGCATTAACCACTCCAAAAGTGGACTTCGACGAGGATTGGTTAAGATCCAATATATTCAAAACTTATTGCAAATCAGGTTGTAAGGTGTGTATCATTGTTATTGACGGAGGAAGTGTGAGAATATTGTCTCACAAGAAATGGTGGATAAACTCAAGCTGAAAATATAATGGGCTATTTTAAGAGAGAGAAAGTGTGTCCTATTTGGGCCACCATATAGGAATGGTGGTCTGCTCCAGAGAGAGAGAGGGAGGCAGAACCTTTTGTGCATAAACTGCAATTTCTTTATAGAAAAGGGAGCTTCGTATGAAGAGAAACATCAATGGTGCCTCTTGAAGACTCCTACAGAGTGAGATGTTGGTTTCCTATAGAGAAGTGGTTCTATAGAGATTTGACTTGTTTCCTCTTTTAGTTAGAGAGAAAGTCAGTTTCGTTTTGCTCTCGCGTCTCTATCTAGTGTTGTCGATAATGGTTTCCAGAAAAAAAGAGAATGAAAGGAGGGTGGTTTAAAATTACTCGACTTGGGTTTTATTTGAGGTTTAGAGAGGTAACTCTTTTTCCCAAAATCTTTGATGTAACTTTTATTGGTATAGTGGATTTCAGTTTGACGTGCCTGTGGATATAGTTATTTTGAGGTGAACCATATAAATCTTTGTATTATTGTGGTATGTATTTCATTTTTTATTTTTCATAGTTTATTTGCCAAAAAAATCAACCCGTCGGGTTTAGAGCGTCCGCGTACAACAAGTGATATCAGAGCCCCGGTTTGGGGTTTTTGATATGGCAGTAAAGGTTTTGAATGCAAATTTCGAGGAGGAGAAATTTGATAGTAAATACTATTTTTCAAGTGAATGATGAAGAAATTTATTAGGCAAAAGATGCAAAATCCATAAAGTTATCCTATGGATGATGGCATGGTTAAGTAGTGATTTTGATAAGAAGGTGGAGTTTGTTGGATTTGGTGCTATCCAAAATCACTCACATAAAGAAATCTAATATTATGTGGGATTGAGATATTCCTATATTATGGGAGATTGAGATATTTCCCGTAGTATGTGGGATTGAGATTGATATTGATAAGTTTCCTAAATGAAATAGAAATTCAAAAAGTCAGTTTCTCGTTGCTCTCTCGTCTCTATCTGGTGTTGTTGATAAAGATTGAGATATTTTCCATATTATGTGGGATTGATATTGATATTAATAATTTTCTTAAATAAAATAAAAATCCAAAAAGTCAGTTTTTCGTTGCTCTCACGTCTCTATCTGGTGTTGTCGATAATGGTTGTCAGAAGTAAAGAGAAGAAAGGAAGAACAGTTTAAAAGGATTTGATTCTATGTTCCAAAATCTTTGATGTAACTTTCATTTAGTGTATTTCAGTTTGCCGTGCCCGTGGATATAGCTATTTTGGGGTGAATCACATAAATCTTTGTATTTTCTTTATATGTGTTTTATGTTTTATTTTTTATACTTTATTTGTCAAATAAACATCAACCTATCGGGTTTAGAGCTTCCACGCACTACATCAGGAAAGGATTTTAACAAATGGAGCAAAATATGCTACTACTTCTTGTGCTCGGTTTTCTTATTACAACAAGAATATATGTCCTACCCGTGCAAACACAGGCCGTTGTGCCCGGTTTTCTTATTACAACAAGAATATCTGTCCTACCTGTACAAACACAGGCCGTTGGATTGTAAGTCCATTACTGCATGGATACTCAAACCATCAAGGTCCCTTTTCTAATATTTATATCTCTTTCCTTATCATGTATGATAGACATGAACCCCAGTTTGATTCATCAACCGTCATTTATAATGAACAATTGACACCATTCAATGTCTCAGTTTAATCACTCCATACGCCCATCCCATTGTTCGCAAACTTGCCTGATCTAACCGCTAACCGCCCAGTTAGATCGGAACTGGTCAGTGAACGATTATGGTTTTGAGCGGTTAGGGTGATGAACCGGTATTAAAAAAAAAAATTCAAAAAATATATATATAAATTCTCAAAAATAAGAAATTTGATTTGTACTACATTTTTAAATATTCTTTACATTATGATAAAGATTAAAAGTTGTTTTGGTCATTAATACTCACTTTTATATTTTCTCAATTTTTTTAGAAAATTTTAAAAATAGCCATTGGAAAATATAAAATAGGTTAAAATCCATTTTTTTTCATTAATTTTCAACTTCATTTGAATGTGTTTTGTTTTAATAATTCTTTATATGCTTTTCATAGTTTAATAGATTTTGTTTTTCAATATTTTCTATTTTTTTCAACACTTTTTTGACCGTCGGGGATTTGTCGGGTTAGAGCGGTTGAATTCACTGGTTTACTGGTTAGACTGGTTAAACCGCTTCCAGGCCCATGTCCAGTTAGATTTTACGAACATTGGCCCATCCACACATATTACAGTAGCATGGCACTCTCAAATAAAGGCTTTGCTTCAAAGTGAAACAACATTGTTAAAACAACAAGGAAATTTTCACCAGTCATAGAATCATTAAAAAATGAGATAGAAATGAGAATTCCTCAGTAGTGGAGAACGGTTAAATTGTAGTGGACTACAACATTCATGTTGTTAAATCCACGGAGTAGGTTTGTTTAAGAACATAGCCACAAGCGAGGCGGAAGGCTCCGCTACCTCCAATAATCGACAACTCCCTCACCGTATGCTGCACTGGATTCCTCCCCAACTCTGTCAGAGTGCTACCCTTGAACGTGCCAGATGTGAATACAAAATTGAGAGCCTCGAACAAACTGAGCTCGCTTTAGGATGTGAAAGCATACATGCCTTGTGCCTTACCAATAACCTTGGATGTTAGCTCCGGTCCTTCTATCAAGGGATCGTCAATAACGGCGATTTTGCCAAAGAGAGTGGGCGAGGCGTTTATCGTGTTGGCTTTTGCCACGGTCACTGCGTGGGCTTCTCTGCAACAAGGAGGTCATGTAAGTGAAAATCGAAGCGGCTCACTTTTGGTTTACCTAGGTCTACCTGTGCTTGGCAAATGGGCATGGAGGAGAAGAAGAGCAACAATGAGGTCATGCCGGTTTCTCTTGCTGCGTTCCCTCTCATCTTGGATTCAATGAGATTGTTGATGAAGGTAGTTTGTTTTCTACATGGCCCAGTCTGAAAACTCCATTGTAATATCTGGGAAAAACCTTCTGTTAAAACAAAAAGAAATTTTTTTTTTGGGAAAAACCTTATTGCCAGGTTAGGTTGGTGGATGGCGTGATGTTCTTGCAATTGTTTCACTTGGAATTACCGTTCAAATATTTGGGGAAACCCTCATTTGATTTGGCATATGCTACTTATTATATCTTTCTTCAACTTTGATGTGTTGTTATTTTATTCCTTATTTTATAAGGAATTATATGGCAATGCCTTAAGCAACGAAGCCTTTAGGTGTAGGGATGGCAACGGGTAGGGTCGGGTCCGGCTGGACTAGGACCCAGACTCGAATAGTATTCAGGTCCAAGTTTTGCACTCAGACCCGACTTGTGGGATCCAAAATTTGGACCCATACCCATACCCGTGGGGTCACGAGTCTGGTCATATCTATTGCCACTCTCACTATGAGCTTCTTCTTCTTTTTCTTTTTTTTGTTGTGCCATTGTTTTTACCATCATATACTCATATTATCAGCAACAAGGTTAAAGTTTCTCGCCATTATATTTCAAGCTGTCTGATTTGTCATTTAATAGCTAAAGATGACTACGAGTTCTTATTGTATATGTTCTTTAATACACCTAAACGAATAGGGCTTGAAGTATTTTGTCTCCAACAATTTATAGGTATGGGATAGGTACAGGTCGGGTCCAACCAGTCCCAAAGCCATACCGGAATAGTGTTCAGGTCCAGGTTTTGAATCCGGACCCGACCCGCCGGGTCCAAATGTTGGACCTATACTCGGACCCACGTCGGGTTGACCCGGTGGGTCCCGCGTTGAGGTGTATAACACTTTTCTTGACCATCCTGCCCTCCCCCATCTAGTAGGAAGTGGACCAATTTTGATTGAAAATTTAATATGAAACTTCAGACATGGAATTCGAGGAGATTAGAAGGCGTGTTTGGTTGGCGTGAAAATATTTTTTAGAAAATGTTTTGATATGGAAAAATTCTTTCTTGCGGTCAAATGTGGGACTATTTTCATACCAATTGGTCTTCGTGCATCTTTTCACACTAATTGGCAACTAGTTGAATTTTGAAAATTACTTTTGAAATATGAGCTTGGTCAATGTGAAAAATACAACAATTTAATTTCACATCTAATAGTCAAGGTTAATTGTAATTGCCTTGTACCAAAGACAAATGGTGTCTTTGTATATTTTTTTAATTTAAAATTGTTTCTAGTGGATTTTTGTTTTATTTGAATATTTTCATATCGGCGTTGATCGATCTTATGAAGAACTTTGAAAGAAATAGTTTTATGCAAGACATTATGTCTAGTTTTGAAAAGTAACAACAATATGGACGATATATAAAGGAAATAAAGGATACACTTTCTATATGGCCTAAGCCTTAATGGAAAAAAGAAGAAGTAAAGTCTTCAAATGTTTGATAGGCCTGCCCTCTATTAAAATAAGTAAAGCTTCATTTCATAACTCATTGAAAATTACATTCAAGCATTGAAAAACCTTTATATCGATCATCTCGGCTTGAATATTATGGTTGTGAAAATTAAAAATGATTTCAAGCTCTAAAACTAGTGTATATTGTAACAAATTGTCTAGATCATCAATTTCACCGTGAAAATAAGTGTTCACAAATCCACAAGATCTGTACCATTTTTTGAGTTTCAAAATTTATCGTTGGTGTTGAAAATTAATTTTAGAGCTACTATGGAGATTTTTGTTACTGAAAGTGCTTTTCTGAAGAAGATTTGTGGTAAGGCTTTGTTTTGTTTTCATAAAGCCTAGGCCTTATAGAAACTTCATCTCACTTTGAAACCTCATTTGGCAAATACTTTGGGGCATGGGAAATCATTATGATGCCCTAAAAACATTTTCTACCACTGATTATGAAATTTGCAGCTCAAAAAATATTACAGATCTTATAGATCTGTAAACACTTATTTTCAAGGTGAAATCGACGGTCTAAATAAGGTATTATAATATGGGAAATGTTTCTATACTTCCCCTACAACATAGAAGATCTATGCTTCCCCTACCATCTAGCCGTCCAATTTTGATCAAGAGAGCCACACCGTTTGATCTTAAATCCGATGTCTCAAAGTATTTTATTTTTGGTATTTTTTGTACAAATTGTATGAATATAAAATTTGGTACTAAATTACTAATTACTGCACTACATCACCTTTGTGTCTGCACCTCTGTTTTCAAATCTGGATTGGACAGGAAACTGGAACGTGTCCAATCTAGTTAAATTAGGGTACTAACCAGTTCTCAAACTTGTTGGATGAAAACGAGTTAAAAAGAAAACCAAGAGATTTAGTTCGAAAATTACAATATTCAAATGTGTTTTTAAGATCTGGGTTTTATTGGACCAAACCAGTTCGGAGTCTAGTTTGATCCAATTACATCAGCACTATGTGCACAAGCAATACCTTCCTTCATGTATGATAGACATGAACCCTAGTTTCCTTTAATCACTCCATATGCCCATCCGCACATATTACAATTGCATGGCACTCTCAAATAAAGGCTTTGCTTCAAAGTGAAACAACATTTTTAAAACAACAAGGAAATTTTCACTAGTCATAGAATCATTCCAAAAATGAGATAGAACTGAGAATTCCTTAGTAGTGGAGAACGGTTACATTGTAGTGGACTACAGCATTCTGAGTTGTTAAATCCACGGAGTAGGTTTGTTTAAGAATGTAGCCACAAGCCAGGCGGAAAGCTCCACTACCTCCAATAATAGACAACTCCCTCACCTTATGCAGAACTGGGTTCCTCCCCATCACAGTGAGAGTGCTACTATTGAACTTGACATCTGTGAATACAAAATTCATGGCCTCGATCAAACTGAGCTCACTTTGGGATGAGTACGCATGCAGGCCTTGCGCCTTACCAATAACCTTGGATGTGAGCACCAGCCCTTTAGTCAAGGGGTTGTCCACAACGACAACCTCGCCAAAGAGAGTGGGCGAGGCTTTTGCCATGTTGGCTTCGGCCACGATCACTGCCGTAGGCTTCTCTGCGACAAGGAGGTCGTGTAAGTAGAATTCGATGCAGCTCACTTTTGGTTCACCCAAACGTAGCTTTGCTTGACAAATGGGCATGGAGGAGAATAAAAGCAGCAATGAGACCATGCCAGTGGCTAATGCTGTGTTCTCTCTCATCTTGGATTTATGGAAAATTGAGTGAGATTCTTGATGAAGGTACTTTCTTTTATACATGTACCAACCTGAAAACTCCTTTATTATATTTGGGAAAAGGGTTGGTAATGCGTCCACATGTGGATTGTTCAGATTCAACCCTCCTCCTCCAAGGGCCAAAACTGAATTTTAGTTTTTATTTTTAATTTTTATTTATAAGTGATATTAATATGGACTTCAGGATATAACTGCATTTTTATAATTAGAATTAATACAAACTATTTTCAATAAGAAATATGGATAAAATAAATTTAGGGGTATTTTAGTTATTTTCCACTCAAACTTTTTTAATCATTTTTATTTAGTTATATTTATAAAACTACATCTACAACCCAAAATTCAGATAAAAATATTATTGAAATAAAAATAAACCCAAAATTCAGATAAAGATATTATTGAAATAAAAATAAAAGAATATGAGACTGATTTTTTACTGTTGGATATGGCCTTATGAAATCTCAACCATTGTGCTTCCTTCCACTCGTTCACCTGGTGTTTGAGATATGCAAGTGAGTATATTTTTTTTGGACTTTGATATGTTGATATTTTATTATTTATTTTGTAGGAAATTATATGGCATGGCTTAGTAATGGAAGACTTCTAACTTTCATGTCTAGACCATCCTGTCGTCCAGAGTCTGGTAGGGAGTGGATCAATTTTGTTTAAAAATGTATCATGAAATTTCATACAGGCAATGTGGAGGACATTAAGATAAAATTGTGTTGAGTTTGTTTAGTGCTTGAAGTTTAGGAAATTAATTTAAAATTTAGAGCTACAAAATTTGTGCAGGGGAGAGCTAACATTGGAATGGAAATGTACAGTCCAAATAAGACTATTTTTAGGAAGACGTTTATATTAGTTTTCTTTTATGGGTAATTTTCAGTGGGGATGAGGAGGCCCTACCGGATTTTTGAAATCGTTAGTGGATTTTTAATGTGTTAAGTAAGAATGGAAACCTAAACTCAAGTGATGCTACCACCATGAGACCAACCCCATTATCAAGTTTATATTAGGTTGCAAGTTTAAAGATGCGCCTAAAAATTCATCGGAAAATGTTGTTTCAATGTTTAAAAACCATTCCACCATGCCTCCATTACCCATCCATATTGTAGTTCGTATCTTTCCCCTTGCACTTCGCACCACCGTACCTAGTTACCACATTGTGGTTTTCTATCCCAAAAGTATTTATGATGGCTATTCTTTAGGAGTTGACTATACTTTATGTATTTGACAAATTATTCTCTTGGTTTTAACCGATAGAGTATGCAATATATTTCTCGATTCACAACATCTAGGAGATGATTGTAAATTGTTTGGGAACCAAAATTAAACTAAACAGAATAGAATAAATGTTCTACTAGGGTTTAAGAAAAATCAAACAAAAGGTTTTAAAATATTGAATTAAAGTACGAAAGTTAACGAACAACAAATACAAGAAACTTTAAGAAAGAGTAAAATTAAAAAAATTTCCCAAAATTTTTCTATTTTACAAGCGCTGTCTTTTCCACTCTTTTCTTATTGCCAAATTGCCACCATTTTGATTTTGGATATTGAAGATATGAAGTCACATTTTAAATATCTGCAGTAACATTTTCATATGCCATGCGCACAATGGTACATGTATTTTCATAGAACAAAAACACGAAACACTTACGTATATGTGTATGAGTGAAGAAACATGAAATAAAACAAAATAAACAAATACTTCATTGAACCTAAGATTTAGGTGATTCCCCTTTTAGGTTATGTCCATATGAGAAAGAGATGAAAAATCAACTAAAAATAATGAACTAGAACTTTCTTCTAAAAGGCAAGTTCAAGTTCTTTTAGGCTACAAGTCTCTTCGTCTTCTTCTAAAAGCCTTTCTATTGGACTCTTTTCTTTGTGAGATGCTTTTTCCCTATCTTGGGTTCTCTCTCTTAGAGTCGTTCTTCTATCTCAAAAGAAAAGGATCTACAACCCATAACTTTCTCTCTCCCCCCATCTCTCCTCCCTTCCCACAAGCAGAGGCACGTCACATCCATAAGGGCGCATTTGGTTCGTGCATAAATATTTTTCAAAAAATATTTTCACTTAAAAACTGCATTTCATATGCTTGTTTGGTGCGTAATGCATATGTAAATAGATCCCATTGTAAAACATTTTACTATGAAACAGTATAATTCATGGTAAAACAAAACTTCACCTCTTGAGGTGGGGAATATTTCATGTGTTTTTATTTTCACACGTGGGCCCACTATTCACTATTTACAATATAATATATTATATATAATAATATATTTATATTTAATATCTATATAAATATCTTATATATAAACAACATTTTGCATAAATACTATATTATACTATATATTAGTTTATATACTACATTATATTATTATATTATATTATTATATATTATATATTATATATTATATTTATATTTATATTTACATTATTAATTTATACTTACATTATTTACTAATATTTGTATTATATTGTACGCATTTTATTTATTTATATTTCATTTCTAATGTAATTTGTATTTTATATATATATATATATATATATATATATATAGTAAATAAATACTTGTGACAGCGTAGGTACGTCTACAACGTAAAAGTAAAAAGTAACGAACCCGAACCCGAAA
>NW_006499827.1:3020425-3032250 GCF_000471905.2 Amborella trichopoda
CACCTAATAAGAATATTTAAAAAAATAATCCGCAATAAATAAATTGATCGAAATACCCCTGTAAATTTTCAGAGGTATTTTGATCAACGTATTTCTTGCAAATTATTTTTTTGATATTTTTATTAGATTCACCTATTTTTATTTGTAGAAAAAAAAATTAAAATACGAAGCAAGGTCGTGGCGTTAGATCATCCCAGATTGAATTTGAGTTGTTGGGCTCATATATAGCTGTGAGCTAATGGGCCTGCATCAGCTTTTTCCATTTCTTAATTAGAGAGGCACAAGAGAGACAGAGATGTTTATGTACACCTTTATCTCAACATTGTTTTTTCCTTTTTTTTTTAAGGGTGCAATTGGCATACGGATGCATCCATAGCTTTAAAGGTAAGGTGTACCTTCAAATTTTATCATGGCATATAATTTTGATGTAAAATGTTCTTAGGATTATCTCAAAATCTAATTTTATATCTAATTATAAAATTTTCAATTTAAAAAATGATAAAAATCAAGTAGATCTATAAACATATAAATATCGTGAAAATAGACGGTGTAGAAAATATGGTGTAAAATGCATTATTTATGAGACTTAAAATCTTTTTATTTTTCATGGTGATATATCTTAATGTCAAGATGATTAATCAAAGGGTTTTTCAAAGTGGGGGGAGAGAGAGAGAGAATTGTATGCAATTCATGATTGTTAATAGAGAAGTGAGAGCGGGATAGATCATCAACAGAGAGAGATACCAAGGTTCATGGCATTGAGGGCTTTGGGTCGATCAAGAGTGATGATAGGGACAATATAAAACTAACATGAATCAACGGAACAGTAATGCGGATATGCACTATACCAAAAATCTCTCTAAATTAAATAATGATCATATATGCCCCTCTATTTTTATTTTGTTCAATATTTAATTATTAAAAATTAAAGAATAATATATAATATAATATTTATAATATTATTATAACAAATTATAATATAATATATAATAATATTATATTATTATTATATGAAAATATATAGAATGCAAGTTTAGTAATAATAAAATTAAAGACGAGGAAGTCGTTAAGATTGATGACTAGAAAATATAAAAAAGTGCGCACTTTCGATAGCTTGAGTCAACAATCTAGAAAAATGGAGAAATTGGGGAAGATGTCGCATATAGAATTAGAGCCGGATGGGTGCAGTGGAGGGGTATATGATTGCTGCATACCAGTGAAGTTGAAAGCCAAATTTTATAGGACAACTATGAAACCAGCTTTGCTTTTTGGGGTGGAATGTTGAGCCGTCAAAAAACAATATACCCCTAAAGTGAGTGTAGTAGAGATGAAGATTGATGAGTGGCAAGATAAGAATTGGAAATATTCGAAATGAATACATTTAGAAAAAATTTGATGTTGCACCAATAAATGATAAGATGAGATAGAATAGACTTAGATGGGTTGGCCATAGGTGGTACAGATTCAATACACCACATGTTAGGACATGCAGTTAGTTCAAGTGAAAGGTTCAAAAAAAGAAAGGGGTAAGCCCAAAAGAAAATGGTTGGAAGTAGCGACAAAAGATATAACAACTTATAACTTCATTGATGTTATAACTTTTAATAGAGTGTTCCAAGATTCATGTAATCGACTCTAATTAGTTGGAAAAATATTTTGACCATGATGATGAATATAATATTCATAATAATAATACAATATTTATTATGTTATATTATATCATAATAATAATATATTAGAATATTGTTCTATATTATATTATATTTTTATATAGAATATTATAACAACATATTAAAAATATTATGTTATATTATATCATAATAATAATATATTAGAATATTGTTCTATATTATGTTATATTTTTATATTACGATTATATAATGGGTGTGGTTTATGTAAGGTTCCACCTTAGACAATCCAATTAAGCCGCATCGCCAAATTTTATCATAACATGTAATTTTGATGTAAAAAATTCATAGGATTGATTGAAAATCTATTTTCATATCTAATTATAAAATTTTAAATTCTAAAAATGATTAAAATCAAGTAGATCTATAAACATATGGAAATCTTGAAAATAGACGATTTAGATAATGTGTTGCAAGATGCATTACAACATTCTCCGATAGATTTTTATGTGCATATGTAATTCTACATTTTAAGGTTGCAACCTTATATAATTTTTTTACTTATATGATATTATAGTATTATAACTAATTAATTATTTAAAAAATAATAATTAATATTTTTATCTTGATCAGCTACCTAGATCACGATAATAAAATATTCATATGTTACATATTTATATAAGCATTTGCTTGAATGATCATTTTGTCCTATGTGCAATGCATGTAATCCAACTAGTCCAAAAAATTATTTAATGATTATAATTATGCCAATATTATGAATAATATGTTTTATTGTGGCTACTGAAAATCAAATGTGGGGTTTGATATTTCAAATTTTGTCTGGGCGGTGTGGACCTCAACAATGCCTTTATTTGGGCTTAAAGCCTTTTTTTGGGCTTAAGATGTACAAACCCTCCCCCACACAGTATAGGCTTATCACCGAGAGTTCATTATTTAATAAATTAAATTTTGATAATGAATTATCTGTTATTTGTGTTGTTCCCCAAGTTTATTTCTATTTTTCTTTTATTTAAAATAATTTGTGGGAAATCACATGTTTTTAAAAGAAATAACAAAAAATAGTTGAAAATCTTGAAAAAGGTTGAATAATTTAATTATGTATATATAATACAAGATATATATCAAACAACTAACGTAATTTCAGATAAGATAGTCTACTCCTGATAAAATTTTCTATCATCTTAATAGGCCATACATGTTTTCATATTTATGCTTATTCATCCTGCGAGGGTTTGTTTAAAAATAAAATAATATATATATAAAATAAAATAATATATCTATATATATATATATATATTAAAACAACAAAATTCCATTTAGACGAATTGATGCAATTCTAATGACATAAATCCGCTATCACAACCACAAGGCTAGACCAGACTGGTCCGCTTCTCTAATTGCGGACCACTTAATAGTACTTTGACCGGAGTAAGCTCAAAGCAAAACTTGACTTGAGTAACTCCATTAATATTTGACAGGTTCTAACCTATCAAAGAGACAAATTTTAACTGGACATGAAAGAATAAGAGTGAATAAATGGCTTTGAAAGCTTATCCTACACACTCTCAAAATCTAGTTCCTTCATCTTGAAGTACGGTGCTTTAAAGAAGGCTAACTTGAGCAAACAACAGTCGAAGAAAAAGGGATAAAAAATAGAAGTTACTAGTCATGTTGATGACGATGTGAGTTTCTAGAAAGTAGACCACCATGAAAGGACCACAATAACAAAATAAATAAATAAAAAAGGAATAGCACAGTAGAATTCCGAAACTCATGCGCATTAGGAATCTTTATTGCTCCTTCTCTTAGTTTTATTTAGGAAAGGGGCTGGGTCAACTGATGCGCATTAGGAATCTTTATTGCTCCTTCTCTCAACTCATGGGCATTAGGAATCTTTATTGCTCCTTCTCTTTGTTTTATTTAGGAAAGGGGTTGGGTAGTGGCGATAGCATCTCCACACCAAGTGACTACATCGTGGTATTCTGACACTCTTAATTAATATTTTCAAAATGCAACTTTTTAATCTATTGAAAAATTGCTAACACCCCTAATTAATATTTTTAAAATGTAACTCTCTAATCTATTGGAAAAAACAGATAGGAGCCTGTTTTCTCCACTAAATTACCCCAAAAAAAAAGGCTCTTTGTTTTATTTATTATCTTAATTATCTATTTTATCTATATCATTCGAAAATCTTTCTCCTTATTTTCCAAGTTCTTCCAAAACTTTCCTTTTAGTTTTTGGATAGTTTTAGTTGGTGCGGTTGACAGACAATTGGAGTAAGTTGTGAGGCCTACCTTTTATAGTCCCTAATTTGACGGAACCTTGTTCATTACCGATATTCAAATTCAATTCACATAACGTATGAGTAAAGGTGAAAGAAGGTCTAACCTTTCATTTCTGTCAAAAAAAAAGAAAACAGGAAAAGATCAATCCTTTCATGCCTCTCGATTTTCCGCATGTAAACACCCTATCATTTGTCTGGTAAGGGCTGCTTGATTCACCAAAAAGTTCTCTAACTTGACCAATATAGATTTTGTGTGTCAATTTTAAATTGTGGTTAAAAATCCGTTAAATGCTGGTCTTAGGTCAGGGGTGACATCCTCTGTATACAACTATCAGCTATCCTTGGCTCATCTAATTACACATGTTTTTTACATTCATAAAATACTGAGAAATTGAAAGTGAACCTTGTGTGAATGAACCGACCTCATTCTCCAACAACCAAAACCAAGTCTTTTTGCGAGAACAACGATGAAAACACTTCCATGCTTTCTCATTCAGTGGCTTTACGTCTGTTTTATGGTCCATCAATTCTTTTTGAAAAGAGCCTAGGTCGTAGTGAAAAAAAAATTTGCATAGGGAAAGTTGAACCCATTTGTCATTTGTAAAAAGACTGATATTTAAATATAAAAAATTTCTATTTAGTCCTAAAAGGAGTAGCACTATTTCTCTTGCGCTCTCAACATTCAACTAGTCACATTCTTTTTGATACATGCGCGGAGCCCCATATAAAGTTTACCAACAATTTTAAACATAATTTAAATGAGGGTGTGGTTTGCATATGGCCAAAGCCCTCAACAATCAAAGTAGGGGACGTGTAGAAACGAAAAGCAACCCACGAAACAAGAAAGAGGAAACAAACACAAAAGAAATAGACAACCAATCAAAACGTAAAGATATACGTAGTTCGGCTACATGCCTACATCCACGAGAAGATGATAACTTCTTTACTAGCAATGGATAATAATGTTACAATGGCTCTCTTCCTCACAGCTCTCTATGTTTCCGTATTACAAAGAAATCTCCTTTGTTCCTTAACCCTAAAAGAATATCTATTGCAACAATATATATAGTCTCAGGCAGATGATACAAATTACCAAAATACCCCATATACAGATAAAATTCGTACTATCCCATCAAACATCTTGATTTTGATAGTTCTTATTTCAATGGTATTGTATACCGCATCATTCTCCATTAAAAACAGACCCACCACTATATGATTTGTACGTTTAGAACCAATTTCTATTTGGACAC
Organism: Amborella trichopoda; assembly: GCF_000471905.2. Next base: position 3,025,615 of record NW_006499827.1, read on the forward strand.
ATATGAAAAGAACATTCAGAATAAAAAATCTATGACTCAGTAAATTGATTCTTACCTGAAGATATGGAGAGAAGATCTTCATCATCTCTGTCAGAGCTATCAGCTACGTTAGCTTCATCAGATGCTTTTCCTGTTTCTTTCCTCTTTATATCCTCCTTTCTTTTTGTGCAGTCTCTCTTTATATGACCTTCTTTTTTGCAGTAACAATAAGTAAACTTGCCCTTCTCCTTGGATTTTGACCGACTTCTGCTTCCAGACCTCTTTTGATTTAATCTGTCCCTTTGATGACTCTTTTTGTGTTTTTCAAAGAAACATTCTCCTTGAAACTTAATGTTGCTAGTCTTCTTCCTTGTCGTGTTTAACAAAAGAGTAGCAGTGACTTCACCCATCTCAAGAGTCTCCTTCCCGTACAGTAGAGTCATAACCATGTGATCGTATGATCCTAGAAGCGAAACCAACAAGAGTAGGGCCTTGTCTTCATCCTCGATTTCAACCTCATGGCTTGCTAATTGGCTTATGATCTGGTTGAACTCGTTGAGATGTTCAAGCAGATCTGTGCCTTCTACGATCTGAAGAGAATACAACCGCTTCTTCAAGAGCAACTTGTTCGTCAGAGATTTCGTCGCGTAAATACTCTTGAGTTTTTATTCAGACCTCCGGAGTAGTTTCGAGGTCCACCACATAATACAATGCATCATCTAACAGATTCAGACGAATTGCACTTACCGCCTTTTCCTCAATCTCTTGTCACTCTTCATCGTCTATCTTTGCTAGTTTCTTCGATTTCCCTAGCAAAGCCTTAGTTAGACCTTGCTGTATCAGAAGAAGATTCATCCTTCGTCGCCAAAGAGTGAAGTTGTTCTTTCCATTAAACTTCTCAATGTCATGCTTGACGCTTGATCCCTTTCCTGTCAACGTAGTAGCAAACCCCAGAAAGCGGAATAACCTGGTTGGCTCTGATACGAATTTGTACAAATGAAAAGTAATCCACGAAATAAAAAAGAAGAAACAAACACAAAAAAAGAGACAACCAACCACAACGTAAAGATATATGTGGTTCGGCAACGTGCCTACGTCCATGGAGAGATGAGATCTTCTTTACTGGCAATGGAGAATAGGGTTACGATGGCTCTTTTCCTCACACCTCTCTCTGTTTCTGTATTACAACGAAATCTCATTTGTTTCTTAACCCTAAAAGAACCTCCATAACAACAATATATATAGTCCTAGAAAGATAGTACAAATTATCAAAATACCCTATGTACGGATTTTAAGGCCTTTGGGCTTTTTAACGACCCTCCGGAGTCGTCCCTATGACTCCACCTTGGCAGATCTATTTCCTCATAATAGAAGACATCAATCCTCAACAGGACGTACTTTCAAATAGACTTGAAATATGTTGTTTTGGTATCAGAATTCTTTATGATGGCCTGAAATTTATTTTCACCTCTAATTATAGAATTTAAAGTTAAAATATAGAGTATATTGAGCAAATCTATGAACACTTGAAAATCTTGAAAAATTGATGGTTTAGATGTACTATTTCCAATACTTAAAATCTATTTTTTTTCATGTCCATACATCTCAAGGTCGAGACAATCGAATTGAGGGTTCTTTTTAGTATCGTAACAACTTTTTCTAATGAATTTTTGATATTTGATTGTTTAGAACCTCACCCTTATATAAAGTTTTTTATTTAAGGAATATAGAAGTTTAAATATTAAAAAATAATAAAATATCACATTTCCACAAGTATATTATCGTTAAAAATTGGGTAGTTGGAAGCATTAATTGGAAGAGAGATCAAAGGATTGAAACAGAAAAGCAGCCCTTGTCCCAACCGGAATTCTAAGGTCCAGTAATAAAATCTTCCCTAAAAAAGGAAAGTGACATCCCAACGATAGAGATAAAAAGTCTTACATCGAGAGTGAAATTCTTTATTTAAAATTATTACTACGAAACAACAACCAATGCAGGTCAACAATAGCCCTGCCACCAAGACTTTATTTTTATTTATCCTTCAACTACCCTACTATAGAGCTGGAAGATAAATATGTTACTTCTTTTATTTTTATTAAAAAAAGGAGACAGGGCCTTCTTTCCAACTGATTTTATGATAAAAAAAAAAAAAGAAGAAGAAAAGAAAAGAAAACAAAACAATAGCCCCTAATTATCTAAAAAATCCATAGTAAACTTTATTCCGTTTCCAAGAACAATAAACCTGGTTCACTCTACAGCACACAAGGACAACTGCACCACCAGAAATTTTAAAGATCAGGCCGAGTCGAGTCAGTAGTGAATAACAGTGACATGGTACTCCATGATAGCATTCAAATTGGTGGCGTTGAAGGAGTATGTTCGGAGGCGAGCATAACCGCGAGCCAATCGAAATACCCCATTCCCACCCACCACGGACATCTCTCTCACCTTATTCAAAATCGGGTTCCTACCGACGACTGTGAGCTCACTCCCATTGAACTTGCCCTCTGAGAAGAGGAAGTTCATCTCCATAAAGATAGTTGGCTCAGTTTGGACACAGAGGCAAAGATGCCTTGGGCCTTTCCGATCATCTTCGATGTAAGGTTGGGGCCCTCAGTGAGTGGTTGGTCCATAACCCTGACCATGCCAAAGAGGGTGGGTGAGGACTGGGTGATATTGGCCTCGGCCACGATCAGAGGGGTCGGGTTCTTCGCATCGAGCATGTCGTGGAAGTAGAAGTGAGTCCACTTTCTTCTTGCCTAAGCGTAGGGGCCCTTTCCAATCCTCACCATCCTCAAAGCCCTGAGCCTCTAAGGTGGCCAAGAGCAACAAGGAGGCTAGCCCTATAGCTAATGTGTTTCCTCTCATCTTAGGATGGATTAGCGCCAAAATCTTGGTTAAACCAATAACTTCCTCCTAATTAAGCTATGGGCTCATTTAGTGGGCCTATTCACAAGGGCATGCTCTTTGTATAGTAACCTAATTAGAAGACTTTTCTTGCTTTACGGGTTAGTTATCTGCAAAGTCTTAGCTGCCATTAGGTATAGCACGTTATGCTTTTGTGATGTTGACGTTAATATAATGTTTACAATTTGCCACTTGGCCGTGTTGTTATTTTATCAATGCTTGAAAGATTTTCAATCCGGATGGAAATTGGCAGATTTGGATTGGGAATTGTGGTAGACGATCTGGTTCCTACAGTACATCGCGGATCCAGTTGTTCCCTCCTAAAACCCAGCGGTTCTAGATAGAACCAACTAATTGTGTCATAGAACTGACAGAACCAATCAATTCTACAGAAACCGGTTCAGCACCCTATTTCCCACACATGTTTTTAGTATACCTTAATTTTTGGAGCAATTTACATATAGACACGAAATAATTATATAAAATACAAAATGGGCTGTTTTTGGGCAAAATTACTAGAAGGATCGGTCAAAAGGTTATTTTTTTTCTTATTATGAAATTTTCTCTCAATTTGAGGATACTTAGACTGCTTTTTAATTTCATTTTTTAGTTTTTGCAATAAATAGGGTTGTGCCCTATGGTTTGGGGCGGTCCGAGACCTCATTGAACCCTTCAATGCCTTGTTTTGGTGGTGTTCTGGTGGTCCCATGTTAGAATCCTAGGACCGCATTAAACCCTTTGATGCCTTCAAAATAAGGAACATCGACATACTTTTGGGTAACCATCTCCTGCATCCTTTTGGGCCTCCATGCCCTTTTATAAGGGCTTGCAAATCAAGATCTGTGTTTTTTTTTATTTTTATTTTTGGGTAATTCAGTGAAGAAGACAAGTCTCTACCCATTTTTTTCGATAAATTAAGAATTAGCTTTTAAAGGTATTAATAAAGTGGTGTTAGTGATAAAAATGAAAACCACAACGTGGTAACTAGGGTGTGGGGTGCTACCACAGCGACCTTAAGCCCTTCCCAAATCGAGATCTTTTTTGTGAACAAAAAATCGCGAAGCGTCCCTTTTAATGTCATAAACTCTCTCTCTCTCTTCTCTCTCTCTTTAATTTACCTCCATTCTTTAAGCAACTGGCAATATGCATGATGGTGTCCATCTTAAAGTTCGTTTTCTTTTGCCTCTCATATTAAAATGTGGGAAGAGAAGAAAAACCCTTTGACCCTTATGTTTAACCTTATAGAAAAATTTGGGTTAGAAAATTTCATTTCACAACAACTAGTCGTATTTTGAACCTCCTGTTGACTGTAAAAGGATTGTAACGGACAACACCCGCTTAGATGTGGTACGTTATCGATATTTACATGTTTTTTTTAAATAATTAAAAACTATAATGCTATACCACTTTATTATTTTTTTAACTTAAAGAGCTAGATTTTAAAAAAGAAAAAATGAGTGATTTTTTGAAACTTTTTAGGCAGAAACCTTGTGATGTAGCTGATTCGCCAATCCAACCCGATTTTTCAAATTTTTAGGCAGAAACTCAACTTCGGCTTTTTGGGCCAGTTTGGATTAGGCCCAAAATCATTTTTCGTCAATCATGAAAATTCTAGGATTTTTCATGTCAGGCTCGGGCCGTCCCAACCCCAGCTAGTGGCAGGCCTTTTCTTTAATTTCAAGATGAGTAATAGAGAGAAACACACGTGTGGGGAAATATAAGCCAAGGAGAAAGGGCAATGTTAAAGTTAGAATTGATATGAAGGCAATCCTTGCAACGAGGAGGTTCTTTGTTTTGGGCCTAGCGGGATGAGCTTCGTTATGAAGAGAGAGCTCCACGTCCTTTTTCCTTCGGTATGACGTTATATTTTGTTAACTTTGACATTTGGCCACAATTGGCTACGCTGTTTTTATACCCTTTGTTTTGATTCTTTTCTTTTAAATCTTTTTTACGTTGTATCAAGCCATAACTAACACGAGATATTGTTACTTGGAAAGCTTTTTATATGCCACTAGGAAAGCGTATATATGCCATTCCTCTCAACTTTTCGATCTGAATGGATCAATGAGGTGACTTCAATCATAATAATGTCGTACCTAAATACTCTCTTATTTTTAGTTTTTTTTAAAAATCATGTAAATACCAATTTTCTTTTTTAAATCATGTAGTTACCAATCAAATGTCATGCCTAAATACTCTCATAAAGCAGCACCTTCGAAAAATACTAACAAAATATTTTTAAAAAATTGGATGACAAAATACTCTTGAAGGCTTCATAGGTAATTTGGTTATTTTATTTTTTGAAAACATGGTTTCACTATTTTTCATAGATATGCTCCATTGAAATGGTGACACACCAAATTTCACATTTATATAATTTTTAAAAATTAAAATAAAATACTTTGAGATGTCGGATCTGATCAAACGGTGACAAGCTGACTCGTGATATTATGACTGAAGCTTTCCCCACCATCCATTTAGAATAGACGGCTGGGAGAGAGAGGCATATATAAATTCTCTATGGCTAGTAGCATATAAAAAGCATTTCCGTTTATATTTGCTCACTCCTCAATATTATTAGATGGTACATGCAAATTGTGTTGGGAAAATAATTCAGAAGTGAAAAGGGTATCTTAATCATTTTGCCTCATTGGGATTATCTTAGATTTCGGGAGTTCAAGAGAATGTTCTAGTCTTGTGAGGAAACAACGGGTCCTGGGAACGAAAGGAAATGGTTACTATCCTTTATATATTGTGTTGGAACAATAGTTACCGGGAGCGGGAACAGGAGTGGCTCCGGTTTATGGAACAGTGAGTGTCGGATCGTTGACTGCTTGAAGCTCCGGAGCTCGAGAAGCAAGTTCCGGTGAGGGTAGAAGTTACAGATCGAGATCCCGATACATTAGGATCGAGATTCCCATTTAACGAGAACACATTCCATGTATTTATGGAACGAGATCCCGTTTGATTAAAGAGTGAGATCCCGTTTGAATACGGAGCGAGATCTTGATACATTGGGATCGAGATCTCTATTTGACAATAACGTGTTACATGTAACATGGGATCACATTCCCATATCTACTAGGATCGCGCTCCCGTCGACAAAAAGAACGAGATCCCATTTAATGTTGAGTCTCGCCCCCATCTAAATAATACCACAATCCTATTTAGCTAGAATCGAGCTCCATTCATTGTAGGATCGCATCCCGCAAAATGGTGGTCCATGCCCCCATCGCAGAACTCCACTTGTATGAAGAACCCAACTCCATTACACATGGATTCGTGCACCAACGAAGCACGGCAGCCTGTTCCCATACAAATACAATATCAATTTGGTTAAATATAAAAACCATTGTTCTATCTATCAATGGCCCATGCGGCTAGATCCATCCACAACCAATTCTAGATGTCTTTGGATTAATTAAATCCCATTAATCTAGTATGAAATAAAGTCTTCTAATGCTATAAACATTAATGTTAGTATTGTTCAAATTCACATATATGATACTAAAATGAGCTTTACGTTGTCATTTGTATACATGAAAATATATTGTCTAGGATTTGGGTATCATTCGGACACAACCTAAGTATATATGGATACAACCTAAGTATTATTTTTATTTAAGAAGTTTCTTTTAGAAAGTTATAAGAAGGTAAAATAAATTTACTCAAATTTTTGAAAGAATTTATTGTCATAGAAATAAAGGTAATTATATATATATATATATATATATATATATATATGTGTGT
>NW_006499827.1:3032270-3071666 GCF_000471905.2 Amborella trichopoda
TCGTACCGACACCGATAGTAACGTTTAAGTACGGTAGTAGTTAGGGTACCGGGACCGAAATACACTCTATTTCTACCTACTAGGCGTTCGGTAGTGTTTTCTTATATATATATATATATATATATATATCCAAATTTGGGAACTCATTTGAGAATTATGTAGTATTTAATAAAATCAAAGATATAGGAAATGTTTATATAAGGTTGCAACCATAAAATGTAGAACTAAGGTTGCACCCCAAAAATCTATTGGAAAATGTTGTTTTAATGAGGAAAAAGTCTCTAATTGGTCATCTCGACATCAAGATGTATGAGTGTATGAAAAAAATAAAAGAATTTGAGTGCCAGAAATTGTGCATCTTGCAACATATTATCTACACCGTCCATTTTAAGAATTTTCATATGTTTATAGATCTACATGATTTTAACCTTTATTGGAGTTTAAAAGTATTTAATTAGATATGAAAATAGATTTTCAGATAATTCTAAAAAATGTTTACACCAAAATTACATGACATGATAGAATTTGGTGGTGCAAATATAATTGGATTGTTTAAGGTTGCAACGTTATAGAAACCACACCCAAGGATATATGAAATTGGAAATAATAAATTTCAAGGTTGGTATGTTAGGGTAGACCCTGATGGATCATGGGCGTGGGCACACTTGACAACTCAATGTGCACTCTATTTTCTATTGCCAATGGTATGATAGGGTAGACCCAGATGGATCATGGGCGCGGGCACACTTGACAACTCAACATACAATCCATTTTTCAAGAACGTCGAGATCACGATCTTAAAATTCTGGGAGCAGGGATCTAATTTGTTCAGGAACAACATCTACAATGTTACAGAATGCGTTCCGTGAGATAGTGCGAGCGAGATCCGTGAAGTAGAGGGAGCGGAATCCATTGTGTATGGGATCAAAATCCATGTTTTAGCGAGAGCGAGTTCTGTTGTTAATGGGAGTGAGATCCTTGAAGTAGAGGGAGCGAGATCCCTGAAGTATCGGGAGCGAGCTCCGTTGTGAATATGATTGAGAATCCTAAAAATTGGACCGAGATCCCAAAAAGATAGGAACGGGTTCCAAGCGAGATCCTAGTTCCGGAACGCCGGAGCAAGATTCCGAAGCGGCCTGGTAACTATGGTTGGAACTAGTCGATCATTCAAATTTTGGTACGTGACCTCTGAAGCAATGGGTTTTTTAATGTTTTTTAATATTATTTTTAGATTTTAAGTTTAGTGTTATTTTTGTCTTTTCATTGTAAGGAGTAAGAAGTTTTCTTAGAAGTTTTGATAGTAGGATTAGCATGGTTGGATTGTAATTTTGGGGTGAGTAAGTGAGGAGACAATATCTACTTTTGGTAGGAATTGAGCTTAGGATATGGCATTGCAAATCATCAAGTGCTAATCAAATAAACCCGGGCCTTTTCTTTATGGTTGGGTTTTTAAGATATGTTAGACATGGGAAACGTGATCCATTGAATGCGATGTGGGGCATATTAAATATACTAGTGATATGCATGTACAGTACACGTGTATTAAATATTGGTCGATAAAATATATATTTAATCTTAAATTGGCATATTCGCTTATAGAGAGTTATAGAAAGAGAGATTTTGTTGATCCATATTCACATATGGGCTTCCATTAGAAAATAATTTTTCATATTAAAATTATATTATTTTATAACCCACTTCAAAATTATTATTAGTCATATTAGTAAGGGAAAAGTTTATATAGAGCCAAGGGTTGAAGCAATCAAATTACAGCCTACATTAAAAAATTCACTAGATGAAGTTGTTTTGATGCCTAAATATCCTCAAATTGATCATCTCGACATCAAGATGCATGAACATGAGAGAAAAATGGATTTTAAGTATTAAAAATAGTGTATTTTGCAACGCATTTTTGGACAGTCAATTTTCAAGATTTTCAAGTTTTCATAGATCTGTCAATCTATATTATTTTTTAAGCTTTAAACTTTATGACTAAAGATAAAAATATATTTTAAGGCTATCAAAAATATTTCCAATATTGAAACTACATTTCTCAATAGTATTTGAAGGTAGGCTCTAGTTTGATTGTTTAGAGCCTAGGCTCTATACAAACTGCACCCTATTAGTAAATATGTTATTTACTAGTAAGTAAATATTCTTCTAGATAATTAGAAAAACTTTATATCACATAACTTTCAAAATGTGATTATAATTGTATTAATGACTTGCATTTTGAGGTAATTGTTTTCTTAAAAATATTTTCAGTTACATTATTTACATATCTAATTTCTAGTTACGGTTAATTACTTTCTTGTTTCCCTTTTTCAGTATATGCAATTATATCCTTAACTAATATAAATAAATTTATTTTTACGTATATTGGTAAATATATTATTTAGTTATAAGTAAGCATCATTTTTAAAACTGGAGAAACTGAAAATGCAGAAAAGAAAAACAAAGAAGGAATTACTTTTTTGTTAAAATTACTTTAATATAATGTTAGCAAACAATTTTTTTTTACTTATAAGTAAATATTATTCTAAAAAATTTGAAAAAATAAAGTCCCAAAAATGTGTCACATGGTACGTGTAATAAACAACACATCATAATTAGATATTTATTGCAATTAAAACTAATAATAAAGCTGGTATACATGTCAAAAAAAGTAAAATGATATATATGCCTTTCCCATCAAACAATAATAAAAATTGGTATCTTAATAACTTAGAGATGATAATATTATGAATATAATTCAATTTCAAATAAATTTATTAAATGTAAGCTAAACTAATTAATATAAAGTAATAAATTCTATAGATAACATTAGAATTTATTTACTCGTAATAAATAATTACAAAGATATGCTTATATGATCATGAGATATTCATAATATTTGATTAGGATTTTGAATCTTTTTGCAGATTTCAATTATATTTTTTGTATAATTAACTGCACATATATTTGTCACATGAACTTTATAACAATTATTACTATTATTAGTTATTATAACAAAGTAATTAGTTATAATAATTTAAACAATTATTGATAAGTTAAAATATAAAAATGAAAAAATTATATGCAAATTTATTTAACTATAACTATAATATAATGATAAATTAATAATTTTAAGTTAAAATTTGAATTATCATGAGGTATGTAGGCATCCACTACATATCTCATGCGAGTACTATTATGTTATCTAGATATACCAGAATGTGTATTTAGTTGTATGGAATAAGTCATAATTACATGATTTGGAGCAATTGCATTATTATAGGGTTGTAAAATAATATATTCGTTTTTTTTTATTTATGAAAATTTTGGGTAGGAGGCCTTCTCCCCCAACGACGAAAAATTTGGATAAGAAGCCTTCTACCCGACTAATTTACCCAAAAAAATAAGAAAGTCTTGGAAGGCCCAATAGGTGACTGTCATTTCCATCCAACGTATATTGGATTGGTTATTGTTGGGGTGCATGAATTAGATGAGCTTTCTGGTGCGATTTAGGACAAAATTGACAAAAGAAATTCATGGCCATCTTTCTTTCAAGAGAAAGGGGATAATGGGATTCTCCCATTCCTTGAAAGCAATGGTTTGAACCCTCGTCATCAACCCATGTTGCTCATTGTTTATCTTTCGAGTAGCCCATCGATCTCATTGCCATGTATATATGGAATTGTAGTAACTCCCAAATTTATTGTTTTTTTAATTTTTCTATTGAAATAACAATGGTAGTTATGTTGCTTTCAATCTCTCTCGTTGGTCTTTTCTTGATTTAGTATGCAGATGCTTTTTTATCAGTGGCTCAATATTTTACACCTATGCGATCAGGTTGATTTATTTCAGTTAATATTTTCACCATGATCTCTAAATTCTCTCTTCAAGTAGTTAATATTTTTACCATTGGCATATACAAAAAAAAAAAATCGTATAGAGCAAATCAAAATATTAAGCAGCCTAATCAGTTTGTATTTCTAATCATATTATTCATGTTAAAAATAAAAATGGCAAGCATAAACCACCTTAACATCACACGACATTTGCGAAAAGAGGAAAAAAATACAAAGTAATAACCAAAGTAAATTCAATACAACATACTTTTATGCGACAGAAAGAGCGTGAGAGGGGATAAATGTGGACGCATATGACCGAGTGGATGAGGGAGACAAACTTATATAGAGATGAGAAATCGCAGAGATGGAGAGAGTGTTGGGAAAGCCATATAGAGACAAAGAGAGAAGAAAGAAATTTTAATAAGACGATTTTAGGGAGAGTATTAAAACGGTAGAGAAGGAGAAGAGAATATTAAATTTGAGATTATGGGGGAGGAGAGAAAAAATAGAGGAAAATATTAAATGTTTAGAAACATTTAGAGTTAATGAGAGAGAAAAGTATTGAGAGGGGGAGAGAGATAGAGTGATTTTAGAAAAGTTATAATAGGAACTTTTTAAAAAGAGGGAGAGAGACAGAGGTAGATTTATTAGGAGAGAAAAAATAATAAAGATTTTAAGAAAGCTGATTTATTAAGAGAATGAGAGTAGGTACATGAGAATAAAGAGAGAGAGAAAAATTCAAGGGAGATGTATTAGAAAAGAGAAAATAGAGACATGTGGTGCAAGAATAAGAAAAAAAATTAAAGTATTATATGTGTAACAAGAAAATGGAACTTACGATAGAGAAGTTTTGAAATGTGGGGAGAGGTAGAGAAATTTTAGTAAAGTTAATATATTAGGATAGAAAGAGAATGGAGGTATGTGGAAAGAAATTAATTATTAGTTATAAAAATAATTTTTTACTTTGAAATAGTATTTTAAAAGGACTTTCATTTATAGGGAGAGAAGAGAGAGAGAGTTTTTAATACATCCATCTTCACGTAATTATAGAGAGAGAAGATAGACCTACTTTGTTGGTCTTAGATAAAAATAATTGAGAAAAAATATAGTGAATACAAAAATATGAATATTTTATATTATTCTAATTTAATGCATTATGCAAATTTATGGGTCAAATCAAAGCCCAATAACTTCGTTATTATGCTTATTTTTCTTTTTAATTATATCATTCACTAAATTAGTTTTAGTTATATGAATATATATTATTTATTTATAGGTTAGTATTATTTTGATAAATTAACAAAACTAAAGAAGCAAAAAATAAAAACAATAAAGAAATGATCTCTTTCTTTTTTCCATTTAGCAATAGAAGTTTTACTATATCATTAACTTATATAATTTGTATTGTTATTGATTATTTTTTTATTTTTTTTATTTTCGGTTATATTGTTTTTAATATAATTAATTATATTTTTAATTACAAAAGTACATAGATTATACAATTATAAGTAAACATTATTAAAAAATTAGAGAATATAAAAATACAAAAATATATCATATGATACATTTAATAAACTTATAATAAACAGATATTTATTGCAATCAAAACTAATCATTGTTAAAATTTACCATGTTAGAATGTTAGAAGTCGTGGGAGCATACATGCAGAGACATTGAATGCAGAATGAAGATAGAAAAAGAGAGAACAAAACATTTACATGGTTTAGGCCGAAGACTTACGTTCACGGATCCAAAGACCAACTAGCTACATTTTCACTATTTTAGATGAATGTTTATATCAATAAGGATCTCTATATATAGAGGACAATCACACAATTAGATAATTATGGTATGATAACTTGATGACTAAGTAACTTTGACTTGGTCTCTTCTAGATACCTAATCTTCTAGATACCTAATCATATCAAGAGATATATACCTACATATCAATATGAACCAAGATATCCATAATATAACACTCTCCCTCAAACTCAAGATGCTTTGACACAAAGCAGCTTGAGTTTGAACAATACTAAATTGCCAAAATTGCCAAAAATGAGTAGTGATCAAATCCATTATAAATTTCACAGGTTACCATAGTCTTCTAAGAAACAACCTTTATTGGGCTTTCTACTTTCTTCTAGAGACATTCTTTCTTTAGGGTCTTCCAAGAAAGAACCTTTCTTGGGCTCTATAGTTTCTTCTAGAGACTTTCTCTCTCTAGGATCTTCCAGAAAACATATTTCTTGGGCTCTCTACTTTCTTTTAGAAACTTTCTCTCTCTATCGAGAAATTCGATCATCAAACTGAAACTAGAACTGGAGTCTTGAAACCAAAAAGTTGCTAAAGAAACTTGCACTGCTCTCACTGGCGTGCTTGAATAGTCTGCAAGAGCGAAAAGATGTAATCCGAGACACAAACTTGGTCTAAAGACCACTAAAAGTGCTACAAACGTACAACAAAGACGGCTCTGCTACAAATAAAGTGGCAATGAACGTTGAAGATTTGTGAAAACTTCTCCTTGAAAAATCCGCTAATCATGAATGTGCTCCCCCTGACGATGTCACTACAATAATGGTGTGACGAAGTCTTCTGCTACATGGCGAGGCATACACAAGCAAATAACGCATGAGACAACAGAAAAATGCACGAATACTAACAAAAATTGATGTTCTTGTTAACATAGCAGGTACAGTAGATGTTGACTTCATCTGTACTCATTTTCATATGGATGCGAAGAAACACCCAATTTGCAAAATAGAAAAAACACCCCACTTGCAAACTACCTTTGTTCTTCCTTTTTTTTTCCTTTTCTTTTTTTTAACCATAAAATCCCAAATCAATCTCTCTCTCTCTAAAAACCACCACAAAAGGAAATGGATATGCTCATAAGTCCTAACATAAAGAGTGAATCTCTCTCCTCCCTCTCTCTCTCTTAAGTCTATGAACAATGCTTCTTGTTCAGCTTCTAATGTGGAGCAGTGAGTAGATACATGATGATCTAAAATGATATCACCCAAGGTTCTTTCTCAAAAGCTTCAAGGATGTTCCTTTCATTCATCATAAGTTGTTCAATACCATCCACATACTCAATATCACTAGTTGATATCATAGAACCCAATGTAGCTTTACCATCTTCAAGCTCATCTTCAGGTATACTTAGCCTACGGAATTGCTTTGGCCCTCGAATAATTCACTTCAAAGTAGGGAGAGCATAAGGACTTCTCTCACCCTCAGTGCCACCAAAGCTAGGTGGACAAGGTCTACATTCCTGTTGATGTAGGAGAGAAGACCAAGAAAAGCCACCAACCACTTCTCAAGTGCTCCGTCTTGATCATGTCTTCTACAATGGTTGTAGCTTGGATCATCTCATATATTGACTTTGAAGTTTTGACAAAAGAACGCCAGGCACACCTTCTCAATAAGTGTGCTTTTGATGACAAAAGTAGTACGTAGGAAAAGGACCGAGGGTGTTTCTCACTCTACGGATCAGGGGCTTGCAACACAGACAATAAGAGTTCAACAACCTCACGGCCAACAACAACCTCAGCAACCTCACAGCCAACAACAACCTCATATCTGAGCTCACACCTCTTCAGATATGGGATTAAGAAACCTAATTTATCATGTTAGAATTCGTTGGAGCATACATGCACAGACATTGAATGGAGAATGGAGATAGAATAAGAGATAGCACAATATTTATATAGTTTCGGCCCAAGCCTTACGTCCTCGAATTCAAAGCCCAACTGGCTACATCTTCACTATTTGGATGAATGTTTACATCAAAAAGTACCTCTATATATAAAAGATAATCACACAATTAGAGGAGATAATTGTGGTATGATAACTTGATGACCAAGTAACTTTGACTTCATCTCTTCTTATCTTCTAGATACCTAATCTTATAGTTACCTAATCATATCAAGAGATGTATACCTATATATCCATAATAATGTATATCAATATGAACTGAGAAATCCATATCCTAATAATCATAGTGTTGATATTATTTATTTTTCCTCCTTTTATGTTAGTAAAAATTTTCTTCTTTTTTTAAAAAATTTTATTTTGAATTTTAAAAATTATAAAAAACGTACAAATAGAAAATGAAAGAAATAGAAGAAGAGAAGCATAAATGAATACAGCAAACAGAAATATTTTATTTTTCTGTTTCTTTTTTGTAATTACTAATCATAGTGACACTATAAATTTTAAATTTTTTATTTACTAACGTGACTAGATTTTGAGGTAGTTATTGCTACAAAATAATTTCAATTATGTTAATACCTCTCTTATTTTATTTATGATTAATTATAATTATCTTTTTTCCTATTTTTTATTTATAATTATATCATTCATTAATATAAATTAAATAATTTTTACATAAAATATAAAAAAATTATTTAAAATTGAAAACAAATAGCATTAATGATATCAAATATATGAAACAAATTTACATGAGATAAAAAGCTACATTTTATGTCATACTTTCAACAGCTCACTAAATAGAAATTTTTTTATTGAAATATAAAAGAAAATAAAGTATAACATGTGTAAATGGAAGTTATGACATAGAAAAGGTTTGAAATGTGGTGTAGAGAAGTAGAAAAGTTTTAGAAAACTTGATTTATTAGGAGAGAGAGTGGACGTATGTGAAAATATTGGTTAGGACAAAGAAGAGAAAGAAAATAGTAGGGGTAAGGAGATTTGTTAAGAGAAATAAAATAGGAGAAAATTTTAGGAAAGTTGATTTATTAGGAGGGAGAGAGAGAGAGTAGGTACATAAGAATATTGGTGAAGAGAGAGAATAGAGAGAAAAACGTGGGACAATTACAGTATTATATTAATATATATTTTATAATAATTCAATAAATTATTATTAAAAATTATAATAAAACTATTTTTTTATTACTATTAGTATTTTTAACTAAATAGTTACAATTGCGATATTAAAAATATTTATTACGAGGAGATTATTATTGGGAAAAGTTTATATAGAGCTAAGCTTTAAACAATAAAATTTGAGCCTACTTCAAAAATTTCATTAGAAGAGGTTGTTTTGATTCCCAAATATCTTCAAATTGATCATCTCAACATCAAGAAGCATGTGCATGAGAAAAAAAAATGGATTTCAAGTTTTGAAAATAATGTATTTTGTAACGTATTTTTGGACCACCAATTTTCAAGATTTTCAAGTTTTCATAGATCTGTCAATATATACTATTTTTGAAGCTTTAAACTTCATAATATAAAAAAATATTTTAAATCTATCACAAATATTTTCAATATTGAAACCACATTTCTCGATACTATTTGAAGGTAGGCTCTAATTTGATTGTTTAGGGCCTAGGCTCTATACAAACCGCACCCATTATTATTTTCTTAAAAATATACTATACTTGTATATCAGAAAAATAAATTGCCGCAATTAAACAATGATTATCACATAAAAAATGAAAATTCGCTTAATGCAAAGATGATGTTCACTCATCTTCGTAAAATGTTGCATGGGTCCAATCACGACAACTAATACATTTTATTAGGGTGTATTGTAACTTCTATGAGAATAACTTCATTGCACAAATAGAAGTACAAGCAATAACCAATTAAAATTATTTAGTTTTTATATTAAACATTGCAGACACTTCTAAGCAAAAGTAATATCAAACACTTTAATATCCAATGAGCAGCAAAATGAAGGCTTATCTAGGTTCTCTCTCAAATTGCTTCTTCCATGCAGCTAGGCTTCATTTATGAGTTCCTAGAAAAAAAACAAAAAAAAGAAGAAAAAACAAAAATCC
The DNA here is from genome assembly GCF_000471905.2 of Amborella trichopoda. Next base: position 3,041,908 of record NW_006499827.1, read on the forward strand.
AGACAATATGCAAATTAAAAGAAAATAGAAATCAACATATTTATATAGACGAAAAAAATATGATTGCCTTGCATAACTTCATTGAATATATAGAAGTACAAACCAATAAAGATTTTAAATTATTTAGTTCTTGTATTAAACACTATACACACTTTTAAGCAAGAGTAATACTGAATAACTCTAATATCCAATGAGACTCATCTAGGCTCTCTCAAAGTAGCCAAGGTTTCTATATTCATATTTCTTGTTTCTTGTGTAGATGGGCTTCATCTATGGGTTCCTAGAAAAGAAAAACAAAAAAAAACGAAGAAGAAGAAATAGAAATCCAAATAATGTACAATATCAAAAGAAAATGGAAATCAACATACCTATGTAGAAGACAAAATTTGTTTGCCTTGGAGAGTATTAGCATAGTCACATATGTTGTGTGTGAAGCACATGTTAAAAGTAGAGAGAGAGAGAGAGAGAGAGAGAGATGTGGCATGCATGAGAGAGAGAGAAGACAGAGACAATTGTGGCATGAATGTGTGTGTGTGAGAGAGTAAAGTAGGTATGAGAATTGTGAGAGGGCGAGAAAAAAGTAGGAAGGAGAAAGATGGGAGAGATATATATAGGAGAGATGTATGAGGTAGTTGTGGCATGCATGCATGTGTGAGAGAGAGTAATGTTGGAAGGAGAATTGTGAGAGGGGAAGAAAAAAAGTAGGAAAGAGAAAGAAGGGAGAGAGAACTATAGGAGAGAGGTAGGTGAGACAAGAAGGGAAATATAGGAGAGATAAATATAGGAGGGAGTGAGAGTAAATCATGGAGAGAGAGAGAGATGAATTTATTTAAAATAAGGAGAGAAAAGAATTTACTTAAATTGAAAAAAGAGAAAAAATAAGGCATCACCACATTAAAAAAAAGAGTTACCCCGAAGATGAGGTGTCATCATACTAAAAAAGAAGTTACCTATTTGTATGCCTTTACATGTATATATATATAGAGAGAGAGAATGAGATTATAATAACGTTAGTGAGAGGAAAAGATGTGTAAATTGAGTTTGCTTTAATTGGGGAAGAGAGAAGATGAGGTGTCATCACACAACCAAATGAGTTACCTATTTGTAAGTATTTTCATGCATGTAGGAAGGAGAGAGAGAGAGCGCGCTAATATAAAAACGTCGGAGAGATGGAGAGAAGATAAGGTGTCATCACACAACGAAAGGAATTACCGATTTTTATATATTTTCATGCATGTAGAGAGAGAGAGAGAGAGAGAGAGAGAGAGAGAGAGAGAGAGAGAGAGAACTAATGGAGAAATGTAGGAGAGATAGAAAGTAAGAGTAAATTAAGAGAAATAATGTGAGTGAGAGAGTGTAAAAATGTGGGAGGGAGAGAGGGAAAAGAACCATTCAATATTTTTCCTTTTATTAGCATATTTCATCTTTTTCAGCAACAAGAAGAGAACGAACAAGATGATGGAGGACTAGGGTTCTTGGACATATGACGAGGGGATATGATTGGCTTGGGGATTAAGGAAAGCCTAGTTAGATATTGACTTCACCTTAAAAGTTTGTAGGCGAGGAAAATATGTTCATTGGGTTCAAAATCTGGTGGATGCAAAAAGCCCTATTGACCAAGTTGGTAGTTTTTCGGCGAAATTGTAGAAATCAAGTGAATTCATTGATGAGAAACTGAGATTCAAAGCTTGGGGTTTCGATCAGAAGAGCTGCAATCTTAAAATTTATTTTCAAAAAATTGGGAGGCATAGGAGAAGGAAGAAGAATCTTTGTTTTTCCAGTGAATGAGGATGCAACCCACCAAATCATTCTAATACAAAAATAGCTATCAATTTTGGTGCTTTTACTTGGTTTCAAGATGATCTTCTAGGTGATTTGGAGCTTGATATTCATTTGAAACATTTGAAGATCGGAGAAACTCTAGATGGGTGGGGACCATTGAAGAAGATCATATCTCAGAGATTTTGTGTTAGAAGATGACCTAGACAAATGTAATGGTTATGACTTTTGCTTTTTCATTTCATGGAAGACACTCTTTACAACTATTTTGAATTTGCAATGGTTATGACTTTTGCTTTTTCTTGGGATAGACTATTTTTGTAACGAAGTAAAAAATGACGAGGTTTGCTGAGTGGTTAAGCATGAAAGTGGAGGATGATGGTGATCATGAAGATAATGGGTGTAGGAAAATAGTGGATCACCCTCATGTCGTATTGGGGAAAGATGAGTTCTCGACTTTGTAAGAAAAGCTTCAAAGATGGTGGTGGGGTCTTTCTCACCACCATCTAATGATTATTTCGGCCTTGGTGACTGGGCTAGGAGGCCTGTAGTATGTCATACAAGCCTGCAGTCAGGAAGATGAAGGACAACCGTTGTATCTTAATCTTAGCATCTTCTCACAATGTGTGGAAAGCAATGCAGGTTCCAATATGACAAGTTCGAGGTAAGCTCTTAACAATTATCTAGAGTTCTTTGGTTTATTCTTCCTTAATTTGCAAAGATTTTTATTGGATTAGACTGTTTGGTATCCCATTGCATGCTTGGAATTTTGAGATTTTTCAGAAGCTTCGGAATGTATGTGGGGAATTTGTCAGTATGGACTTGACGGGTCTGGACAATGGGGATATGTCTTATAATCGAATGATAGTTAAGAGGAATTCCTTTCTCTTAATATCAAAGCCATTAGATTATCTGTTCAACGAGATGAATTTTTAATTCGAGTTTTGATTGAAAGTCTTAGAAATGGTATCAAAGATGACAAAGTGAAACCGAGAGTGACTGATAATGACTCTAGGGATGATATGGAACCAGAATGGAAAGTTGTACGTAGGAGAGATCAGAAAGAGGGAGAAGGTAAGGCCTTTGAGAAATATGGTTTTGGAGAAGTATTGCAGAGAACAATGATAACCAAGCCTCAAAGGTGGAATAGTTGTACATGTGGTGGATGGAATAACAGTTATTTGAAAAGAAATGTAGCATATGATGCGGTGCCCAAGTGCAAATGGATTTGGGTTCCGAAAACCAAGTAGGTCAAAGTGGGTGATAGTTATGTAAATTTAAAAAAAGATGACCAAGTAGCCCTTCAAAGATGAGAGATGGGGTCCGCTAGCCAAAAAAGAGACGGTGGAGGTGCTGACCAAGGTGATAAAGACATTCAAGAGACAGTTAAGAGGGATATGGGGAAAGTAAATCATATTCCTAAGGATGGCGAGGAGATTTTGGGGACATAGTTGTCCCTATCAAACCAAGTATCATGTGGGGTTAACATTTATCCATTGCTTGACTTGGGGGCCTAGGTTAGCATTGGCGGTTTAACTTCTAGTATAAAGGAGGTCTCTCGATGTATTAAAGCAAAGGAACCTGCTGCTGGAAAACATTCCTTAGGAGGTAGGACGAGAGAGAGAACCTTCTCTCCCGAAGAAGTAGTGGTTATTTTGTTCTATCTACTCAAACTCTACAAGATTATTGCCATAGTGCTTGTGGCTGCCTGGAGGAGGAGCTTGAAAAATTTCTTGCCTTTTGGATGGGCCGCTCGAAGGAGGCTGACACGGGGTCCGAGTGTTACAACCGAAGAACAAGGCCTGCCCATCATGATCATCGAAGAAGGGGTGGGGGATGACATTGTACCAATCCAAATGCTTCCGGCCGCTGCGTTCTTTACCTTCTCTTTAGGGGTGGAGGACAGTGACTTAGAAGATGAAGTTAAGCTTCAGCCACCTCCAATGCCTTTGGGGTTGGGTAATCGCGAGCTTTTGCCTCCATTACTAGGGGGGAGGAAGGGGGGGGGGGGGGGGGGGTCCAATTGCTGAGAAAGATTAAGAAGATGAATGTATGCTTTCTATTGTGGATGGTGATTGGACAGGTGGTGAAGTTGTTGGTGAGGGAGCTGTTGGTGATGATTTGGCAGAGGTGCAGCCAATATTAATTGACGGGGGAGATAAAGATACGGTAGAGAGGGAGATAGTACAGGGTGGAAACTTAGAGGGTGTTGTTGATATTGAAGTAGGGGTTAGTGGGTAGGGTGTTCCAATTGGGGTATCTGATGATAATTAGGAGGAAATATCTGCAATGTGGGATAATATTGGACTGGGCTCCATTGTCTCCATTGCTCAGGTTTTAGAAGTGATTAAAGAGAGGGTTAAGAAGGTTAAAGAGAGCTATAAACAGAAAGGTGAGATGGGTGTGGGCAAGAAAGCTACTGATGTGTGGGAAGTCTCTTCTGGTGGTGGACGGACTGTTACAACTCCGACTAGGTTCTCACTTCGGTTGGTGGCCAGGCGTGAACCTCAACCTAAGAAGCTTGCTATTGCTTATAATGAGAGAGGTAAAGATGCAATCAAAGTGACTAAGGCCTGCTCGTCCTCCACTAGCTCTTAGGATAGGTTCCTCATCACATTTTAATGAAGATCTGTAGTTGAAATGTTAGTGGTAAAAACGTGAATTCCTGCTTTTGGTCACGTCCTTGAAGCATGAGAATATGTCTTCATTACGTTTTAGTCTCTATCTCTTCCCCTAAACATGGGGAATATGTCCTACAACCTCTATAATATTAGGGTCCCTTCTTATTTTCGTGACACGCATCCACCCCGTAACTCTTGCTTAATAATATATTGTAGATAAGGGGAGAGAGAGTCTAGACGAGTTAGGGTTTAGGATTGCTATGTACTTAGTAAATTCCAATAGCTGTTCTGTGAAAAGAGAGTGATTTATGTATAGATCGTAGTTTTTTTTAAAAAAATATGAAATACTCCATTTATAGGCATAAATTACAAAGAAGGTTGGTCATTCTATTTTTATTTCTTTATTTATTTATTTTCAAAATTGCCCCTTAGTCTAAGGATGGAATCCTTGATCTGAATTTATTTTATTTTATTTATTTATTTTAGTTTTTTCGTTAGTTGGGCAATGCCTCAAGCTTTAGAGCAGTACTCTACATCAACAAAAAAAAACTAAAAATTAAAATTAAAATTCGATCTGAGGATGTCTTCAAGAGCAATTTTTTTTTAAATTACCCCTCAGTTTAAGGATAGAATCCTTGATCTGAATTTTATTTATTTTTCTTTATTTTTAGTTTTTTTCGTTAGTAGAGCAATACCCCAAGCTTTAGAGCCGTGCTCTACTACCAAAAAAAAAAACTAAATATTGAAAGTAAAATTTGGCTTGTGGATGTCTTCAAGAGCAATTTTGAAAAAAACAAAAACAGGTTGACTCGAGCTTCTATGTATTTTTCAGTTATAAATGGGACATTTCGTATTTTAGGGAAAAGTTTAGGGTCCGTACATAAATTACTCTCGGAAAGAAAATAAGAAGCGGGTAGTATAACGCAGCAGAGGTTGATGAAGCTCTTGGAAAAACTAGCATGCTGCTCTAAATGAAAAATAATTGGGAGGATTTTTGTGACAATCCTGAGTCCTCTAAGGTTTGCGATGAAGGTCTTGGCTATGGCACAGCCTCTGGCCAAGCGAAAAACCCCTGATCCCTGAAAGGACTTTGTGATAAAGCACGGTGTATTACAATGTTCAATTACAATCAAACCACTCTTGAAATAAAAAAATTTAGGCTTTATTGCTTTATGGGAAGAGAAAATCAAAACATAAATAAAATTTAAAAAAGAAATTTTACCGAAGATTACCTCAATCAGGTTTAGTACACCTCACGCTGAGTCTCCTCCGGTACTGGGCGTAGTACACCCCACGCCGAGTCTCCTCTTTTCTATGGTGCTTGGGATCTATATTTGGTCTGTTGATTTCCCTACTATTCCACCAAAAACAACTTGAAGAGACAGATAAAAATTGCGTCGAGCCTTCCGATGGTGCTCGGGATTTAAGTTTGGTGTGTTGATTTCCCTACTATGCCACCCAAAACAACTTAGAGACAAATAAAAACTGGAGAGAGAGATAAAAATTGCAGAGGCTCCTCCTTCTGATGGTGCTCGGGATTTATGTTCGGCCTGTTGATTTCCATCAAAACAACTTGGAGAGAGATAAAATTGGGGCCAACTGCTTGAAGAGAGAGATAGAAATTGGGGCGTACCTGCCCTTTGGGGATCTAGAGACCCTTTTGGGAATCTAGAGAGAGCTAAATTTGAGGTAGGGAGAGAGATTTCTTAAAGAAAGAGAGGAGAGAATACAAATAGAATTTTATGAGGTGGGAGACTTCTTTTTATAAATTTTTTATGCATAGATTTTACCTCAATTCGTAGGGTTAAATCTCAAATGTCAATCTAAGGAGATATAGGGCGAGATATTTGAACCATATATCTCCTTGATGCACCATAGATGTGATAGGGCATTATCTTCTCTTTCCTACATCTATTTCCATTATTTCTACTATTATATCAACTAATTTTGATTCAAAGATTTAGTAAATATATCAAATATTCAACCATTGTGCCTAAAACGATAAAGTTAACCAACAAGAGAATAAACATTCTCCAAAGGAATATCAATGGGTGGGGCGTGCCACCCCTTTTGGTGGCCATGTGTGGGCCACCCAATCCTCATGTTGTTAAATTTTGGGTCCACATTTTATGGAGGTCCCATATATTTTTAGAAAATAGTTTATTTTATATTTAGAATTTTAAATCTTATATTTTATTTAAAACATCGACATTTATAAATCCAAATGACAAAAATAAAATATCAGTAAATTCACAAAAATTCAAATAGACATTCTAAAAATCATACAATATAAAATTAATTAATTTTGATTGGAGTAAAATCCGTTAGATCTAAAAAATTATCAATATATGAGAGCACTCCACTTGATAGGGTAGGGCTGTGCCTGATCCGACCCTTAGTGAACTAGGCCAGGGCAGGCCTGGCCCATTGCCAGCCCTAAGTGAGAGAGAAGCGCCCTTTTGTAATCAACATGGGATATAAGCCTCATATATGCATCATTGAACTTACAAAGGTGTTAAGAAACAGGCCAATATTATTTATTTATTCATTTATTTTTGTCAACTATGTGGCTTGATTGCTACGATGCCATGGCCACACCGTAAGATTCGAGCCCCACCAGACCCTAGAAAACCGAGAAATTATTTTAGAAAATAATATACATATGTTAATAGGCAGCTAACAATGAAAACAAGTCAGGAAAATTTAGTAAACTAAAATATAAAATAAAGTATAGCAAATAAGTCAACCTGCAAACTACTGTGCCAACAGGCCGGCAACTCGTTCTTTCTCAAAATAGACGGTGGAGATGAAGAGTAAGTCGGTAGAGAAAACAAGGCAGACGTCCTATTTGTGATATCATAACATACACAAAGGTACCGATAAAAGATAGAAATCGAATATGCGAAATGTGGCGCACAATTTGATTAAATTTTAATTACATATAATTTCGTATATATTGCCTCATATTGTATATAATTATGGGAAGTGATTTTATGCAATGGTTGTGTAGTAATATAATAAAACAATATTAAAAATCTATGTTATAGCCATTTGTTTGCCCCAAAATTTTAAAGATACACTCTTTTCATTTAAATATACAATTAAAAAGAAAAATTTCAAAACACAACCTAGAAAGTGTTTTTTAGGCCTATTATTTTGGTTAGATATTTAGATCTAGATTAACAACATTAAAAAAGAAAAAATTGATTTTCAAGTCATAAAGGCCTAGATCTTGAAATTCTCCAAATGGACATGTTCATTGTTGGAGGAGACTTATTTTGACTATCTATAAAATGCAAATTAAATTTTACTTTCCTGAAATTAATTATTGAGATGAAGAGAGTGTGTATACAAACTTTCGGGTCATACAAATACCACAAACTTATTTTTTAGAAGTGTGGTTTCAGTATATTATAATGACATGGTAATAGGTTCCTCTCCGTCCTTTCTTTTACTCTCTCCACCCCAGACTCAAAATGGTTCTATCTTCTTTCTCTCTCCCAAACTATCCAATCTTCCATTGCATGTTAGTACAAACCTCGCTCTAAGTCAATGACATGATTTAAAGAATCCGAGGGAAGTTTAAGAGATATGAACAGTGGAGGCTTGGAACCAGATATAAGGGGATAAACTTAGCGGAAAGCTTTACGCCGCTAGGTACAGGGAATTCATATATGCCATTTTCTCCACCTCCGATCTGAATGAATAGGTCCAATAGCTTCAACAACAATATCACATGTGAGCCCCTAAATAGGTAATCTAGATATTTTCAGTAATATTTACAATTATGATAGCTATGAATATTAAAATAATTTAGAATTAAAGATTTCAAATAATAAAAATCATATTAATTTTCAATGATGAATAAGGCTATGGATTTGATATACAATTATAATAGTTACAATAATTTCATGCTTTAGTAGTTAATAAATTATGGGTTATGCTAGGATGGTCATACTATAAAGTATTTCATAATTGTACTAAACAAATATTAGACACTTGTATATCTTTATTTATAAATAGAGCATTTTTTTAGTAAGGGTATTTTTTATTATTAAGAAGGGTGTGTCATCATCCTTATGGGATGTGATACTACGGATATGGAGGACACTAGTGGCATTTAATGCTTCACAAAAAAATAATACATAAGTGTACAAAATTTGTTGACGAAAGTAACTCAATTTTTTTTAAGAAACTAATTAAAATGTTTTACTGCTCTCATAATTGCCAAACTATTCCGAAATCAATAATACAAACTGTTATTTAATAAATCAAACCGTTTTAGAAGCATTACAGCACACACTGAACATTCAAACAGAGAACAAGAACAGATGAATACTAATTTCCCTAGAAATGGATGACTGTGATATGGTACTCCACAATTGCATTCTTGGTTCTCTGGTCTGAGACAAAGGTCTTGGCTATGGCATAGCCTCTGGCCAAGCGAAAAGCCCCGGATCCGCCCACCACTGTCATCTCCCTCTCCTTATGCATTATCGGGTTCCTCCCTACCATAGTGAGTGTGCTGCCGTTGAACTTGCCCTCCATGAACACGAAGTCGATTGCCATAAAGAAGCTAATTTCACTCTGTGACGAAGACGCGAAGAATCCCTGCCCCCTTCCTATAAGTTTCGACGTGGGTTTAGGTCCCTTAGTGAGGGTATTGTCCACCACATTGACTAGGCCGAAGGAGGTGGGCGAGGTCAGGGTGGTGTTGGCGCCGGCCACAGCTATAGAGGTTGGGTTCTTACCAGTGATAACATCATGAAAGTAGAAGTGGAGGTGACTCACCTTCTCCTTTTGAAGGCCTAGTATCTCTCTTCATGACTCTGTGTTGGAAGTGGCCATGTGAGAGGAGAAAAGCAACAATACTGCCACGGCCATGACAATTGAGTGGCCCCTCATCTTCGAGTTGGAAAGGAAGAAGAACCATAGCATGGGTTAGGAAGAGAAACTCTTTATACATGCTTCATTTGAGCAAGTGATCAGTTGCTTTTCAAATTAGATCGACTGCATAATTTCTTGGTATTCTGCCAGCTAGTTAATGATAATTTATTATTCTCTTGATGAAATTTTTATCTATTTTTAGTACTATACGCCTGAACGTGCCCACACCTAGAATAGAAAGAGCCCCTCAGCTAAGAGGCGTGGCACTGGGCCAAGTTGCCGGCCCTCAGAAAACTAGGGTTCTCAGTTTACCAAAATTTAACGTAATAGTCACGAAACAGTAATAGTGAACAGACACTAAAATTCTCATTATACTGAGGCTCAAACTAAAATTTCAAAAATCATCAAAATTTTTAAAAATACTAATTTATTTAAAAAATCAAATTGTTTAGGTTTCTAAAAACAATACGGCTATTGCATTATGGATTTTTATTATTTTATTACAAATACATAAATATTGATTCAATGTAATAGTGTGACATGGTCATGTTCTCAGTATTTATATATTTCCAAAAAAATTAATTTGTTTTGGTTTAATTTTATCCGACACGACCCCCCAATAGGGTAGGGCTGTACCTGGGCTAGGCGCTAGCCAGCCTGTTGCCAGCCCTAAGAGAGAGAGAGAGTGATAGGCCCGGGCCCTAGCCGGCCCGTTCCCTGTCCAGAGAGAGAGAGAAAGAAACAGCCCTTTTGTAATCAATGTGCTTGGATAAAAGCATGAGATTTCCATCGTTGACCTTACAAATGTGTTAGGAAACATGACCATATTATTTATTTACTTATTGGTCAACCTTGATTGCTAAGGTGTAACGACTGCCCCATAAGATTCGAGCCCCACCAGACCTAAGAAAACAAAGAGAAAAATACTTTAAAAAATAATATAGATAATATTAATATCGAGCTAACAATACAAAAAGAAATCAAATCGCGAGAAAAATTCAGAAAACTAATATAAAACTAAGCCATTTGCATACTATGGTTAACTCATTCTTTATTCTCAAAATGGACGGTGGAGATGAATAGTTGGTCGGTGGAGAAGACAAGGCAAATGCCTTATTTGTGACATCATAACATTCGTATTGACATAAGGTGAAATGAAATAAGAGAAAAAGGGAATCATTATTTTTTGTAGATATGGTGCACAGTTTATTACATTTTACGGACATAATTTCGTTTATATTGTCATTGTTAAAAACAAAAAAATCGTATATATTGTCTCTTATTGTATATAATTATATCCACAAATTGTGTAATATTTGCTTTGCATTTTACTATAGCGTTAGTTTGATGACAACCACAACACAAAATGTATAAGAAAAGAAGTTCTAAGTCGATGAAAGAATTACTCGTGGTTGAAAGATTCCGAGGAAAGTGTTAATGATGGAAACAGTTGAGGCTTGGAACAAAATACAAGTGGACAAACCCAAGGGAAAGCTTATGCCACTAAACATAGAGAACTCTTATACCTACTTTTTGCTACTTTTCCTAGCTATTTGATTTTAATGGATGGTTGGGATAGCTTCGGCCACAATATTACAAGTGAGTCGTTAAATGTTTGATTTAGATCTGCTGTCTCAGGTAATGTGTTTTCATTTTTTTTATAAATTATATGAACACGGAATTTGGTGTGTGTCATCATCTCAATGAGGCAAGTCAAAAAAATATTAAAATATTTTCAAAAAATAAAATGACTTGAATACCCCTAAAATTTTTAAGGGTACTTTTGTTATTTTAATTTGTGACGAATAAGTTTTTTATATTTTTGGTATGTGCGAATTTGTAGGAGGATGAAGTGCTCTTGTTTTGGCCATGTCAGCCGTCCCTTCAAATCAGATGCTTGGGAGAGGGGTGGCATATATAAATTCCCTATTAAGAAGGTTCTTTCTAAACATAAGACATGTCATTCATTCATGGTTGTTGATGCTTAACTTATAACAAATTGAAAATTTCAATGTTTAAAAATAAAACTTCTTAAATGAAGAAATAGATAACTTTGAGATGATGTTTTTATTTCCTGTCTTTTCTAGAGACAATACATGATATGAGTTACGAAAATAGATTGTGTTCGTTTAAATCCACACTAGACTGAGAGTCGAGGGATTTCCCTAACAATTTATATACCAGTGATAATTTTCTCAAGGGGGAGAATTTGGTGTTCCGAGGTTGAATACTATTGATGCTTCCCTCAGGGCCAAAACATAGAGTTAGGGGAAACTTTTTGGTCTACAATTTTGCAAAACATCTTTGATTCACCAGAAAAATATTATTTGAGTTCTCAGTACTATGTATTTAATGGCGTGCCCATCAAATGGAAGTTCTACCTTCACTACTCGTAGCAGATTCCGGTCAGAATATTTTGAGGTGAGATTTTTTTATTTAAAAATTGAACATTGTGAAATGTTACTTTACAAATTTTAGGGTCCTAAAACCCTAATGCGTTTATTTAGCTTTTTCCTAAACACCATACGTGTTGAAAAATAGGGAAAACCCAATCTTTCTGAACAGCAAATTGGGATATCTCAAATCTCACTTTCACCACTCAAATAAAATGCCCAAGATACAATAACAAATGAAATATAATTGGAAAAAATATAAGAACAATAAAGCAAGCAATATGGGAAATCTTCAAAGGACAACAAAAAATAGAAATAGAGAGGGACACTCACATATACGTAGTTCACCTAAAATGGGCTACGTCCATGGGCAAGACAGCAAAGATGTATTCACTATCAAGACGAAAAATTACAAGGTTGGGGTTATACAGAGTTACCTCATATAATTTCAAGGAATGCTCAAATAAAGAACTTCCTACCATAAAACCATATGCAGTCGATCCCTTTCTTCGATTCACTGTAGCTGCGAAGAAATGCCGACAAAATAGCTCAAGATGAGCCCCGGTGGTGACGCTAGGGTTTCACAGTGAAAACCCCTAATTTTCTCCTCTGTTTCACTCAAAAACTTTTCTCTCTCTACACTCTTCGTTTTTCCCCTTTATATATATCTCTTCAACTCGCACCCATGCACCTTTTTATCTCTCGCTCCCGAGCACCAATTTAATCATTCCGTCTTAAGAAGAGACGCCCCTACCCTCTCTCTGGTGAGAAGAAAACCTAATTCCCAAAGGGAAAGTATAGAATGAGACCATTTATATTTGGTACAATATGAGACATTAATCTTGATCATTGGATGTGAAATTGGGTGGTTACAATTAGTCATTGACTAAGCTCAAATTTCAAAAGAATTTGTTTTGAACTTTATGACACATCCAAACTATCAAACTTCACATCAAATAGTTGTAAGTAATTGTGACCATCTTGTATCAAAGGTAAATGGTCTCATTGTATACAATCCCATTCCCAGATTTGCCAACTTTTAGCTTTCTCTCTCTCCCTCCTAACGTAGTTCCTAATTTTCCCGCACAAAGGGAGATATTCCAAAATTCACAGCTCTTTCTCCATCATGTGGAAAGGAAAGAAACCGAGTTTCCCTTTAGAAAAACCAGAGAGGGAGTCAGGATAGAGGGATCTCTCCCTGTGTTAGTTGCTAGCCTCAAAGTTCTCTCTCTCTCAGTTTGCTAGCTGTTGCACGCTCTCTCTCATTTTGCTAGTTCTCTCTATCTCCTGATTTTGCTAGCTACTGGCCTCAACATGTCCATATGCAAAGGATTTTTTGGCCAGTTCTGTCTTGCCTAGACCTATAGTAAAGAATGAGAAGTACGGCACTGGAAGAGAGCGAAACTAGAGTGTTGGTGCAAAGGGCCAAAGTGCCCTGAAATCTTAGGGCATTCGAGCTCCTCGTGCCTAAAAAACTATATTCTCTCTCTCTCTCTGGAACCCAAAAGTGACGGAGACCTTGGAGTCACCCGAGCTATGTCTGAAACTGATAGAATTTCAAAAGGGCCAAATGCCCTGAAAATCTTAGGGCATTCCAGCTCCTCTTGCCTAAAAAACTATATTCTCTCTCTCACAATCTAGGGCACCCAAAAGTCATTGAGACCTTGGAGTCCCCCGAGCTATGTCCAAAGTGATAGAACTTCATAATACTACATTGAATTGTATATGTTCTGAAATTTTCAAAATTTTTTGGAATAAATATGGGGCCTCTATGCGGATTGGACCTCAGATCTGAGGTAGATGCTCAGATATGATACTGAGGAGTCTATAACGCTGATACCATTACAGAATTTTCAAAGACTGTAGAGAACTGTATATTGATTGATTAAAGAAAATACAATACCCATGTAAATATATGGCTAGCAATAGTTCGGATAAATCTATACATGATACGCATCCATATCTATCCATCCATTTCTATCCACACGATAACCTAAAGAAGATGATGATTTCCAAAACCCTAGCCGCGCTTTTACCCTCACCCGCACATCGTCAGTTCCTGCAAAAAATGGTCATCAAATAGTTATGCTAAGAGACCAGCAAAAAAGCCCAAGAGTAATCCATAGGCAACAAGGAGAACATTTGATCTGGGAGGAAGAAACGCAATATTGGGACTCCTCAAGTAGAAACCCCTCTCCGCATCGTAATTCTAGGGCTTTCACGGGGAATTTGGATTCTCAAGAAGAAATGAATGATTTGAAATGTGGAATTGAATCGAATCCGGACCTGGATCTTATCTATAGTTTCGTATCAAAATTTGGATCCTAATATTTTGGATCCAAACGGATCCGGATATGGATATTATGTATATTTTCTCGATTTGCACCAGTTTTTGGAATGGAAAATTTTTCAATAGGGCTGCAACCCTATTAAAAGTAGTAAAGCATCACTTCAAAACTCATCAAAAATTACAATTTTGACACTTGAAAACCTTCAAATTGATCATCTCAGTCTTGACTATGTGGTTGTAAAAGAAAACTTAAGATTTCAAGCTCTAATGATAGTGTATATTATAACATATTATCTAGACCGTCCATTTGGCCGTAAAAATAAGTGTTCATAGGTCCATAATATTTATACAATTTTTTAAGTTTTAAATTTCATAGTTGGTGTTGGAAATTGATTTTAGAGTCATCTGATTCCCAGAGTGCCTTCCAGACAAAAGAAATGAGGTGAGAATTTACTTTGTTTTCATAAAGCCTATACCTTATAAAAACAACATCCTTTTAGAATTCTAAATTTGATAATTAGGTTGAATAGGAGTTTTTTTAAACCAATATAAGATTTCCGATACATTAAATATAACTTCTAAAAAATTTTAGAGTTGCGTCTTACTCATATCTATCTATATTATATTATATTATATTAAGCTAGAGTTAAGAGGTATACACATATTGCGAAAATATATATTATATTATATTAAGCTAGAGTTAAGAGGTATACACATTTTGCGAAAATAAGAACGGCTCTATAGTAAGAGAGATGATAGGGTAAGGAGTTCTAAAATTAGGGTATAGTAACTAGGACTAACGTTATAGACACATAAAAGATCCTCAAATATCAGGATTTGGAAAATATGTGGAGATATATCCATTACTTTAAATAATTTTTTACTATTTGCTCACTTAAACAAGGGATAGGTATAAGTGCAAGCCCCACCCATTCCAAATTTATAAGTGCAAGTCCCCCTCAGTTCTAAATCTATACCTGCAAGTTCCACTCGTTCCTAAAATTTGGGGTTCAAGTTGTCCCAAATTATTTCCTATATTTTAAACCTCCTCTGAAAATAGGTCCATCCTTTGCTAAAAATACTCCCCAAAATATTTTTTACGAAACTCCTAAAAATTGAACCTACTAGATCTTGTTTTTTTCTTATCCCATTCTTGCCTCAAATTTGTGGGTGCAAGTCCAAGTTTTCCGTTATGTTTTAAACTTTCCAAAATAAATCGCCCCTTTCCTAAAATTTATGCCTACAAGTCCACAACGCCAAACGTTTTCCCTATTTTTCCAAATGTCCTGAAAATTTCCTTTGACAAATAAAGCGTCATTTTTTTCAATGTGCTACTTCAATGCCGAGAAAATAATTTATTTGATCAAGAAGATAATTTTTAAGTTTTATTATGCTTTCTTTATCATTACTTGTAATTATACTATCAACAACATAAATGAGTACAACGATTATATCTGAAGTTCTCCATTTTGTGAATATTTAAGAATCAGCTGAACTTCTAAGAAACTCGATACTTATCATGAATGTGCTGAGTTTGGCAATCATACGAGAGGTGCTTATTTAAATCCATACAAAACCTTCTTTAATTTGCATACAAGTTATTTCTCCTTTTCTTTGGAATGGCCTATAGGAAGACTCATATAGACTTCTTCTTCAAGGTCACCATGTAAAAAGGAATTTTTAATATCCATCTGATACAGTGACCACCCACAATTAACTGCGATAAACAAAAGAACACGAACAATACTTATCTTGGCAACTAGTGTAAAAGTCTCTTTATAGTCGAATCCATAAGTTTAGGTAAATCCTTTGGCCACCAACTTGGCCTCATGTCTCTCAATAGACTCATCACTATTGTATTTGATTTTATAAACTCATCTACATCCAACTGTTGTCTTCCTTTTAGGTAGCTTAACAATGTCCTAAGTGTGGTTCTTGTCAAGTGTTTGAAGTTTTTCTTTCATGGCCTTTATCCACATATGTTGAAAAACAAAATTTTGAAAATTGGTTAGCTCATAATTATTAAGATTACCACGTAAGAAGGCATTTTTAACATCTATCTATGCAGAGACCACCCACAATTATAAGTGATAAATAAAAAAACACAAACAATACTTATCTTGGCAACTGGTGTAAAAGTCTCTTTATAGTCGACTCCACAAGTTTAGGTAAATCATTTGGCCACCAACTTGGCCTCATGTCTCTCAAGAAACCCATCACTATTGTCTTTGATTTTATAAAGTCATCTACATCGAACTACTTTATTCCCTTTAGGTAGCTTAACAATGCCCTAAGTATGGTTCTTGTCAAGTGCTTGAAGTTCCTCTTTCATGACCTTCCTCAACACATGTTAAGAAAAAACATTTTGAAAATTGGTTGTCTCATAATTATTAAAAATAGAACGCAAAAAAACAAAATAGCTAGGAGATATATTTTCATAAGAACTACGATTTTGAACAAGATAAGCAACTGTTTGGTAAGTATAAAAATCTTGAAGTCTAGAGTAAGGTTAAGAGATACGAGAAGACTTGCACAAGAGGAGATCACGCGAAGCCGTGGCCACAGCAGAATCTTCTTCTTCCAAACCAGTTTGGTGAATTTCTGAGGTATCTTCAGCTCTAGCTTTATCGTCATGGCTTATTCCAGGTGTGTTAGACATATTACTGGTACTAATATTAGGCAAGGGCAAATGACCTCTTAAACACTCCCCCTGAGTTGTAGGATCATAACATTTGTATCCCTTTTGAGTAGATGAGTATCCAAGAAGGATACATCTACTAGAACATTTATCAAGTTTATCCTGATTGTGCACAGCTATATGAACGTATGACATACATCCAAATACTCATAAATGGTACAAATCAATTTTTCTATTTTTCAAAATTTCAAGGGGAGATTTATCTTTAAGAATTTTACTCGAAATTATGTTAATCAAATAGCAAGCAGTTAAAACAGCTTCAGACCAAATAAATTTTTGGAGCATGCATCTGAAACATCAAACACCTTGTAGCTTCCAAAATGTATCTATTTTTCCTTATAACAACTCCATTTTGCTGAGGTGTTCCAACACCGGATGTTTAGTGAATAATACCAAGATTACATAAATGCTCAAAAAAATCTTTGATTGGGAGTTTTTTCTATTAGGAGTAGTCTATGCGTCGAACAAGTTACATCACCAAAATATGATATCCTAAAGTTAACCTAGGGATAGCAACGAGCTGGGCCTAGGCTGAACTTGCCCCTAGTATCCATACGGACAGCCCAGACCGGGGTATAGAAGCCTGGCCCAAGCATGGGTTGGGCCAAGCCAAAAAATTTGTATTTTTTATTTTTTATTTTTTTATTTTTTTAAAAGAAAAGAAAAAAAAAAGGAAAAGAGGGGAAGAGTAGGTTGGGATGAACCGGGCAGGCCCAAGCCTGTACCCGGATAGACACGCTCCTACCCTTGGGCTATAGTTGACCCAGCATTGCTCAGCCCTTGGCCAACATGTTGTAGCCTAGGCCCTAGTTTTTAAAGGGCGGATTGACCAGGCCAGTCAGTCTAGGCCACCCTCCCCATTGCTACCCTTAAGTTAATCCTTGATTGTGTTCTCTATGAGGGAGTAAATGGACAATACACTCCTAGGGAGCATAAAATCTTTTGGTAAAGATTATATACTCATGGGAGTACATTGTAAGTTTTCAGAAAAATTGTCCATAACGGGAATTTAATGTTTTTTTATGGAATAGTGCAATTTTCCCTAAATTTTATATGAAGGTCCTACTTTTTTCATTTTTTTAGTTTTTCCAATTTTTCCCTAACCGGTTTTTATTTTAATCTTTTTTGTTTTCTTCTTTTTATTGGGCAGTTTGATAGCTTGGAGGTCTATTAAGAGCCAATATGATGTTTGAAACATCAGACAACCTTAAACGCTATTCGATGTCTTAAACATCGGACAACGCTATAATTGTATTTTTCCTTGTTTTGGATTGGTCCGATGTTGGAAACAATTGACTGACCCCTTAACATTTTATTTCGGTTAAAAGAAGGTCAGATGTTCGTGACATTTGATGGCCTTCCAAAAGTAATCATTTGGAAGTTTGGAACATTGGACCACCCTTTTGTTCCCTTTTTTTTCTCCAATCGATCCCAACAACTGGTATCAGAGCCTAAGGTTTGTTTTTCATTGTCTCTGAAGAAAGGGATATTTTGCTATTGTAGTTATATGTTGTATTTTTTCTTGAAAATGGAAAGGGAAATGGAATTTGAAAAATTAAATAAAAATAATTGGCCAATATGGAAAATGATGATAGAAGATTTTTTTATTGGAAAAATAATTGGATCGGCCACTTCGAGGTAAGGAGCCGTGTTTGTTGGAATGAAATATTGGGAATAAGATGTTCTTGATCGAAAATGTTTTGGCAGCTATTAGAGCATGTATTTCACTATCAATTTTATTTGATGTCTGTCAATGTAAAACATCTGCAGAGCTTTGGCAATCTTTAATGCAATCTTTTGAGCAACCCTCTTATGCAAATAAAATGCATGAAATGAAAAGAGTATTTATTTTGAAAATGATAGAAGGTGCTACAACTAGATCCCATGTGAGTGAATTTAATTTAATTTCTACACAATTGAGTTCTTTGAAAGTGAATTTGGATGAAGAAGTGTTATGCTTGCTTTTGCTGAGTTTTTTGCATGCTCGTTGAGATACCTTGGTTACCACTATGACTAATACAACGGGTAACAAATTTAATTTAAAAGATGTAGTATCATTGTTAAATGAAGAGACTGGAAAGGGATTCACATAAATACTTATCAAATCAAATTAAGTATTGGTAGTAGGAGATAGAGGAAGAACACAATATAGAGACCAACCCTATGGATTTAATAGGGGCAAATCTCATAGCAGAGGCAGGTCCAAGTCACAGGGAAAGAAAGTTACTTACTGGTATTACAAGAAACCTGGCCACACAAGAAAATAATGTTATGCTTCGAAGAATAAACAGAAGGCAAATAAACTTGTGCAGAAAGGAAATTGCACCAGTCATTAGAATTGCGTTGTATTGAGAATGTATGGGCATCTTTAACCTAGAAACAACATTTTAGGCTACCTGTCATAGACCCATGCAGCACTAGAATGTGGATGCTCAGCTCCTGTTTTGTATGGCATAATTACCATGCTTTTGCTACGTGACTTTTGTTTTAAGACGTATTATGAAATGTCATAAACGTAATGTGGAGGAGTCATTAAATGTTGAGTTTGTTTAGTGCTTGAAGTTTAGGAAATTTGAAATTTGAAGCTATAAAAGTAGTGCAGGGCAGAGCTAGCCCAAGTAATATATAATATTTTAGTGTCTTGAGCATAGTTAGCAAGTCGCCGATTTAATCGTGACTTTTTAAAAAACGCGGCGTGTTTTCCAAAAACGATTTAATCTGTGACTTTTTCAATAGATCGGTAAAGATATGCGATCTTTTCAGGAAAAGTTTAAAATGTGACTTTTTCAAAATTTGAAAAAATCATTTCAAAAAATCTTTCGTATTAATATTCTCTGAATTTTTTTTTAGAAAGTTCAATATTTTTTTCATATTTTACGAAATTTCTATTCATATTTTTATTTCTATTTCCTTGAAACTTTCTATGGTTCTCTGCTATCGATATGGTGCATATTTTTTTGGGTGGTTATGGGTAGACCATAGTTAGCAAGTATGCGGTAGACAATTTTTTTCTAGAAAGATGAAAATTGAATTCACCTAACCAATACTTATCTTGACAAATAGAATAGATAATCATCTTATGATTTAGAGATATATCACATTGAATATTTGAAATTTATAGTTATTGGGAGGTCATTTTTATACTAAGTGATATATATATATATATAGTTTCAAAAATTCTAATGTTTTAAATATATTCGATTTTTTGAGCCCAGTCCGATATATTCATGATCTCTTTACATGAAGTATTTTTCCGATCCATATTTTTGACCCGATTTTTTTATCCGAATTTTTTAAATAAAAATAATTAGTTTTTTATTTCATGATGAGCCGATTTATTGATAATCCCCAACTTGCTATCTATGGTCTTGAGAACTATTTTTTTCAGGATCCTATAAATGCTAAAAGCAAGATTGTCTAATGGAAAAAATTCATATAAGTGCGAGGCTCTAAACAATAAAAAATTAGGGCGCACCTAAAAAATTTCACTAGAAGATTTGATGTCCAAATATCCTCAAATTAGTCATCTCGGCTGGGCTCAATAATTTGAAGATATATGGGTAGTTTAGTAAATATGAAGAGATATTCGAGCATACAACACTCAAAAAAAAAGAAAAAAGAAAGGAATACGAACATAATACATGTAGTATGACATTTAAATAGCACATATTTTTTATGGACATAATACATGTAGAGGCTTAGGTAGTTTAGTAATAAGAAGCGAATTTGAGGTGTTGAATGATGTCAATTACTAACCACTGAAGCCCAGGCCCTATTAGTGCTTGTGTAGAGTCTTAGGCAATGAAGATGGCAATCACTCCAACAAAGTTATGATGGTGCTTCTTTAATATGGATTATAGCCATGAGATCTATTGAAAAACTTTAAAAATAATCACTTGGTTATAGGAATAGTGCCTATCTAGCATTACTATTAGATCCATTAAGAAAACAACATTGTTCTTAGGACTCATGCGAGGGCAAAGTAAAGAATAGCACCTCATTACTTTCACCTCTCATTCTTTAAACAAAGGATATTATTGGGGCTGCAGCAGGGTTGTGTCCGGGCCTGACTTGGTCAGGACTTAGATGAGTCCAGGTCTGGTTCATTGGACTTTGATGTAAGCCCATACTATTTGGGGTTTGCTGGATGAGTGTTAGTATACATTTTCTTCCCTTCTGTTAGAATGGCCTAATTCTTTGGAAAATAAAAGCAAAGCGAATGCCTCCCCGGTCCAAATGAATATATCATTACTTTTTTCAAAAGAAAGTTTATATATTCAATTTTGCAAAAGCGCAAAATTTTAGAAAAAGATAATGCCTTATTAATCAATGTTTTAAAGAGGGTGAGGTTTGTATAGAGCCGAGGCTTTGAACAATCAAAGTAAAGCTCACCTTCAAATAGTGTCGAGAAATGTGGTTTCAAAATTGAAAATCTTTGTGATGGCCTTAAAATATAATTCATATCTAATTATAAATCTTAAAGCTTCGAAAAGAGTGTAGATCGAGCAAATCTATGAAAATCTTGAAAATTGATGGTCCAAAATGCAGTACAAGATGCACTATTTCCAAAACTTGAAATCCATTTTTTTCTCATGTCCACCATGCATCTTGATATGGAGATGATCAATTTGAGGATAATTGAGCTTCAAAACAACTTCTTCTAGTGAAATTTTTGAGATGGGATTTAATTTGATTGTTTAGAGCCTCAGCTCTTTATATTAAAATATTTTACCAAGGTGCCAAATCATACATTTTTTTATTTTTTTATTTATTTTATCTTTTCAATTTCAAAAATAAGTGCAATTTTTTTTTGAATTTTTTTTTTTTCGTTACATAAATTGTTACAATGGGTAACAACAAAAGGAACTACTTGAATTAATGTAAAAAGAAACAACGAAGGAAATATTTGGTTTCATTTTCTATAAATTTGTTTGGATTATAACCATTTCGTTCTTCTTCTTTTACAAATGAAGGAATAGTTTGAGCCTTTAAGGTTGTCAGGGTGGGGTTTTCCACAATGTGTCATGTAGAGGGCCATTGTCGCCACGTTGTAAACTAACATTCCAAACATAAAAAAACTAAAAAAGGAAAAAGGAAAAAGGAAAAGGAAAAAGGCAAAAGGATAAAGGAAAAAGGAAAAAGGAAAAAGGAAAAAGGAAAAAGGAAAAAGAAAAAAGAAAAAAAAAAAAAAGAAATAATGGGGGTAAGCTCAACAAAGTTTTGCTGCTTGGGATGATATTTGCATTAGCCTTGTGAGTTTCATGCTTTCTTGAATGCTGTTTTTCTTTGATTTTTTTTGACAAATATTATGAACTTTTATTAAAGTAATGCTTCAAGAGCATGAGATTACAAAAATTGGATCAAATCGTTAAAAACTTGCAAAAAGGAAGAGAAACACCATGTTTAGCAAACACATTGGCTTCGCCCATGGTGTGGCCAAAGCTTATCATCAAATTAGGCTAGGCATATAGGTCTTGAATTTTTAACCAAAGAGTAAATAGGGACCAGGGGATCCTTTGATCTTTTCTACACCACTTGATGACATTCAGGGAATCCTCTTCAATTTTAATATCACCAATGAAACCCCTGTCGATGATAATACGAAGGCTTGAAGGAGAGCAATTACTTCAGTATGATTGACTGTTGTATACCCACAAGGACCCAAATAAAAAATAGACTCGATCCAAAATTGTTGCGAAGAAGCCCACCAATACCTGTAGGCCCCAGATTTCCAAATGAGCTGCCATCAAAATTAAGTTTGAGGAAAACTTCTAGAGGTGCAATCCAAGTTCTAAGGGGACCGCAAGAGTGAAAAGAGAACTGAGCCAAAAATTTCAGATTGATATAAATATCAGTTCGAAGACTACCCCGTCCTTCAAGCGTGGAGGAAAACCAATTCCAAAAAGATTGTAAAATGAGATATTTACCATTTCAATACTCTGAGACACCCCATCAAAGGTTCTCCTGTTACGCTCTAACCAAATCTGCTATAAGATTGCACTTTTGAAAATTTTCCAAATCACAACTTCTTTTTTTGGTATTCCAATGATAGAAAGATGGTTAACAATGTTGATGAGATTCAAAGGTATCATGAAGAAAAAACCCAATAAAAAGAAAGCCTAGAGCCATAAGCTACAAGCAAAAAGACAGCGAAGGAAAAGATGAGAGCAAGATTCTTCATTGTTTTTACACATCAAGCAAATGTGTGGAAGAATTTTTACCTCTATTTTGCATATTGTCTATTGTTAAACATTTCATTTGATATGTAACCCATAGAAAGGCTTGGAATTTAATTGGAATTGGCCATTTTCAAATAGAACCCAAAGAGGTATCAATAATATGGACCCGATCCATAAAAGAGAGCCTATACACTGATTTGACAAAAAAAAATCCGTCAGTTTCTGATTCCCATATGACCAAGTATTCAGCATTAGAAGATATGTAAACTTGCTCAAGCTGTTGGAGAAGATTATGAAGCTGCAAAATAAAAACCATGTCTGGTAGCCTATTGTAGCGGCATTCGATGTTCCAGACCATACAATTAGAGGGGAAAGAGAAATCAACTCTGAAAGTTTGGCACTAGGTTGAGCAACTCTGGCAAAGAGGTCAAGATAAGTAGAAAAGAGAGGTGTAGCACCAAGCCATTGTTGAACCAAATTAGAGTGTTATCCTCATTGCCAATAAGCCATCTGATGTTGTTAAAAACAATATTTCTGCAGCTATAAATATCCTTCCAAATCTGTGAGGTGAATTTGCCTCCTCTACCTTTTTTAATCTAGTGAGTAAGATGATCGAAACCATATTTAGCAATTAGCACATCCTTCCAAAGATGAGAAAAGTATTGAAAGATTCTCCACCACTACTTGGATAGAAGTGCACAGTTTACAAGTTTAAGCTTTCAGATTATCAAACTCCCTAGCTTTGACGGTATAAAAACCTGGTCTCAGTTCAACAAATGAAACTTGTTGTGGTTATCCTCCATATTACCCCAAAAGAAGTTTCACAAATATTTTTTAATAAGCTTGATTGCTTCACTAGGTATTTGTAGGATTGACATCAAGTAAATAGGAAAATGTGTATAGGTGGATTTAACCAAAGTGATACGCCCACCAAAAGATAAAGTCTTGGTCCTCCATAGGTCTAATTTAACTTTATACATATGAATAAGAGGGTCCCAGGTTGCACGAGTGAGCTCATGATCAGAGATAGAAGCCTCTAAATATTTAAGCGGAAGCTTCTCAACTCTGCAACCCCAAATTGAAACAAGAGAATCCAAAAGACTGTTAGAGTAAGAGATACCCACAATTGAAGTCTTATGGAAATTTACTTTGAGGCCTAAAGCTAGCTGGCAACATAGGACGAATGTGCTCAGATTCTGCATTTTCTCTTCACTGGGATCACAAAAAATTAGGGTGTCATATGTATATTGCAAATGTGAAATAGTAGGCCCATGTAAGGAAACTTGAAAATCTGTAAGAAGACCTGCATTTACAACATTTTTAAACATTAGGCTAAAATCTTCTGCTACTAAAGTAAAAAGAAAATGAGATTGAGGGTCTCGTTAGGCTAATGCCCCTAGAAGCATGGAAGACCCCTTAAGAGATCCGTTAATAAGAACCAAGAAATGGGTCGAAGAAATGCACACCATAATCCAAAAAATCCATTTGACATCGAAACCCATTATTGTCATAATCTCATTGAGCACTTGCCATTCAACTCTGTCAAAAGCCTTCTCCATATCCAATTTAATAACCACTCCTGGCTGCTCAAAATGATTTCTAGAATGAATAAATTCCTGGGCAATAAGAATACTATATGCGATCATGCGATCTCTAATGAAGGCTGATTGGTTATCAAAAATCACAAAAAGGAGAACCAACTTAAGTCTCTTTGCTAAAACTTCTGCAATAATTTTATAAAGACTAAACAAGAGATTAGTAGTTCTAATATCTCCAATATCAGTGATGATATCTTTTTTTTGAATTAAAGAAATATAGGTAGAGTTAATGCCCTTGAGAACACTCCCAGTGGACATAAATTCCTTAACCATTAAATAAGCATCATCGTGTAACAGATCCCAAAAAAGCTGAAAGAAGATCAGAGGGAAACCATTAGGGCCAGGGGCTTTATCCCCATGAAGAGCACAAATTGCTAGTCTAACTTCTTCCATAGTAATATCTGTTTCCAGATCAAAAACCAAGAAAGATGGCGAAGATTTAAAATGAACACCATTTAAAATAACCCCAAGGTTAAAATCACTAGAAAAAGCAGACTCAAAATGTTGAACAATGGCCTCATCACGAGCAGAAATATCGTTGTCTGATACACCCGGTAGAGAAATAGTAGAAATATCATTTTTCCTTCTATGCACGTTCGCGATAGCATGAAAAAATTTGGTATTTCTATCACCCTCCTTAAGCCATTTCACTCTTGATCTCTGTTTCCAAAAAATCTCCTCCATCCTAAAGAGATCATGTAGCTTATTAAACAGAGAATTTTTATTAACAATCATCTTATCAGATAAAACTTGGTTTTCTTGAATAGAATTTTCAATCATCTCTAAGTTAATCAAAGTGGAATCAATCTTGCTTTTACGTTGATACTGGTTTGCTTTTTCCAAGAGATGAGTTTGTGCTTTAGGCATATTAGTTTTTTATAAAGGTGGAAGTCAAAACTGCCCAAAACATAACAACTATTCCAAGTATGGTTGATGATATCCACAACTTCAAGCTAATCCAACCACTGAATATCAAAACGAAAAGGTCTAGGTTTGTATGAAGACAGTTAGGGAAGTGATAAGATGAAAGTTTGGGAAGAGCATTAACCTTGACCAAGGGGAATACTCTTTCCCAAGCCTCTGAGGCAATAAAGAGGTCAATCTTGGGCAAAGGGAGATTGGAGGAACAATTTTTGGACCAAGTAAAATAAGCATCAGTAGTAGGAAGATCTAATAAATCATTCTCCATAATGAAGTCATTAAATAGATGCAAATGAGAATTAAACGAGGAAAAAATGGAAATTTTGTCGAGGTGGCGGATGAGGTTAAATCCCCTCCAATGTAAACATGAAGTCCCGAAGAGAAAATAAAAAATATTTCAAATCATAAAAAAAGACACCTTTAAGGGTAGCAATATTAGGCCCATACACATTAATAAGTACCCAACAGAAACCCTTGACATGACCTTCAAAGGTAATTGTCAATAACCTATCAAATTTAAAAACATTCAAGCAAAACAAAGCTGTTGGGTCCCAAAGAACCCATAGACCTCCAGAAAATCTAATGGCATCCACACCCTCAAAGCACAAACCATTACCCCACAAAGTCTTGACATCTAAAAGAGAGGGCAAAGCACACTTAGTTTCTTGCATAATAAAAGCAAAATGTTTAGTTTTAGAAATCAAGCAGTTGACCTCCTTCTTGCTTCGATCAGCACAGAGATCATGCCCGTTCCAACTGATAATCTTCATGGGCAAGATGAAGGTTCACCGAGTCCCTCGAAGCCACCATCTTCATAGGGACGAAAAGAGCTGAACGAGCAAGTGTTGCCGCTGCAACTAGAAGAGGACTGGTTCTTTGAAGTTGCACGACCTGTCTTGAAAACCACTCCATCTGAAGGAGGAGCTGGAGAGCCCTGAGAGCCACGAGCAGACAGTCTAGCCGATGAGTGCACAGCTTTAGAGTCTGCCTTTTAATTGGGTTTCAGTAACACCTTACAGGCATGTGAGGAGACCTCTAGGTCATCGGTCAGACAGAATAATGGTGCACAGGGAGCTTGGCTCGGTCTGTCCGAGTCTTATCCTTTAATTTTTTGGACATTTCTTGGACCACCTTAACCGTTGCAACCATAGCTGCAAGCACCAACTCTGGAGGAGCAACGAAATTAGAGCCCATGTCCTTGAACATACAATTGAAAATTACATGATTGGGGTTGCTTGGTGGAGTCATTGAATGATGCTTAGTTACGTGAATAGGCTTGGAATCAGTCTTAGCACCTGGCTTAATTCGAAAGGTTGAGCCTGAGGAGATATAGGATAATGAATCTGAAGCTTCTACAAGGTGTTCCGCAACTATCTTTGCAGAGATAGATTCACTAACTAAAGGCTCACCTATAGTTTCCACCAAAAGTGATGGTACATTCGGTTCAACAACAGTTAGAGGGACCGCAACAAACTCAGGGTTATTCACCAGAATTATGGCTCCAGCAGCCACATCAAAAATGGGATTGGCGTAGACAACCTCATCTTCATTAAAATCAATGATATCAACAACCAGGGTGAAGAGAAAAAGAAGGGTAGAAAGAGTATAACCACGAGAGAAAAGAGAGAAATAAAAAGAAGCAGGTCCCAAGGTTGAAAGAACTTGAAAGGGGTAAAGAGTCCAGTGGGGGAGGCTGATGTCACTGGAAGAGAAGAAGTATGAGAAGAGGATGAAGAGACAGAGGTGGTGGAAACAGATGTGAGAGAAGGGGCAAGATGGACGGTGGCGGCAGTATTGAGAAAATGTGCGAGATGCGTTGGGAATGGCGAGAGAGGAGGGGCAAGATGCGTGGTGGAGGCATAATTGGTGAGAGGTGGTGACGAAACAAAAGGAGGAAGCTGAGCTGAAAATAGGGGATAAGAGCCCAAAAGATGGGTATTGGACGAAATGGCAGACCCATAACGAGGAGGCTTAGGTGCGGCACCCAAAGAGGCAAACAATGAGGGGTCAGAAACAGAATCAGATAGAAAAAGCTTCTTTCCTTTATTTTCCCAATTAGTCGACGGTTTCAAAGAATGAAAGCCCAAAAAATCCTCCGCAAAATAACGGCCAGTAGGCTTCCAAATTTTAACTTTTTTGGAGGAGGAGGAAGAAGATCCAAGCTATTCAATCTCAGATCTATTGCCACGTGGCCTTGCTAGTCTGGGGTTCAATCGAGGAGGACCCTGTTTCACCATTGGAGGTCGAGCCCTAGCATGTCCAAGAATGGCTCTAGGAGGTTGAACATGGGGCCTAGCTTGAGGCTTTCTAAGAACCTCAACCCAAGAGCGGTCTTCCTTACGAGTAGAAACTTCAAGAGGGGCCAAAGCCGGAGGATTGGTAGTCTTTAAACCTTCAATGGTGATATCAATGGTAAAAAGGTCTGAACCAACAAAAAGGTTGATCGATGAGGTGACATCAGTGGTATTCTTTGCACATCTAAGAATATTGACTATAATAAAACAGATATCAAGACCCACCATACATTCCCCGTCAATATCAACAAAAACCCCCACCAAATTGGCTAGACGTTGAAAGACTCCCATATTCCAATCATGGAGAGGAATACCTCCGAATCGAACCTAGCAAGGGGGGCATGAAGTGAGATTAGCGTGATCCCACGGTTTCCAGGAATAAACCGATAAGATTTTATTTTGGATATGTCAGGTATTGCGAATAAGGAGGACTTTAGGAACGTCATCAGTAGAAGAAAGAGAGAGAACAATTATGTTACTCCCGAAAGAACGGACCACAGGGGAGTAGAGTAGATTCCAGGCTCACTTAGCCCAATCGCTAAGACCCCAGATATCAGTAGAGGGCAGGGAAAAAGAACCAATAACAAGAAGAGCAGTGACTTTAAGAGATTCAGAAAGAAATGAGGGAGTAATAAAAAGGCTTGGGGGATGAAGTTCCATCTAGAGTACAGTCTACATTACATGCCCTTTGGGGAACAAAGTGTTTCTTGCTTATTACAATATCAAGTATCAACTGATGTTTTCTCATGAGGTCGTTGCGTAAATATGAGACTGGCATACTAATAATAGGCATTGTTTTAAATTGGATTGTGTTTCTTGTCAGCTACATATATAGTTATAAGAGTTAATCACCTAGGGACCCTATATAAGTAGGGAAAATACAATATGCTCCTCTTATATGGAAATATTAAAACTAGGGTTGCTCAACCCGACTTTGTTTTTTGACAAAATTACCTCTCGGTATGAGGTTGCCATCCTCGGACAGCGTTTTAAATTTTTTTATTTTCATTGGTAGGGCAGTGCCTGAAGATTTTGGGGCACTTCCCAGGCGGTCCGAGGTTCAAATCCTATTGTGGTTCGATCTCTTAACCTCTTGCGAAAAGGTAATGCATATAAAAATCTAGTTGCTACAAAATTTAATTTAATTTTTGTTAATTTCATTTTTAGAGATGTGGGTAGACCTTTTATTTTTTTAATTTAGGGTTAATTGTTAGAAATATGTTTAGTATGGGTTTTTGGTTTAGTTGATAAAATTCATCTTCTTAAATTGAGTTTGTTTATTTTTATTTTTGGCAAGATAATAAATAAAATTTAAAGTTTGATAAGTCGTTTTTTTATTTATTTATAGTCCATTTAAGCAAATCTTTGAAGCAAATCTTTAGGTGACCTTTTAGAGGTTTTGCTTCTTAATATTAAGGTGGGTTGATGGTTATCTATTTAGATGGAGGGTTTCTATTAGAAGGGGTTTTATCTTTTGGGCAAGCTTTATATGCTTCCCCTACTGCATAGAACTTATATCCTTCTCCTTATCCAACCGTTCATTTTGAATGGACGGTTAAGATGGCCTCAATATATAAAAACATTTCCAAAAAATAGCCTTGAAAGATTTAAGTGGTATTTTGGTCATTATATTTTATAAAAAAAATTCTTTTTGATATTTTTTTAGGTTTTCTTGTTCTTTGCCATAACGCCCATTCTGGGAGCAAAGCCAGTGGAGGTAATGAGCTTCTCCCCCTCTGCCATAGTCACGAGTGTGAAGCAACAAGCAAAGCACTCTTCAACCAAGCGCTTAGCTCTAAAAGTAAATCCAAAATACTCTAAGCAGCTCACTTGATCAAAAAGGGACGGTTGGATTGTAGGGAAAGCATATATTTTCTATCTGCACAAGTAAACCCTAAATACTCTAAGTAGCTCACTTGATGAAAATTGGATGGTTGGATTATAGGAGAAGCATAGATTTTCTAGAGAAATATAGAAACCTTTCTCTTACGTGGATGGAAAGAATCTAGAGATAGATTTAGAGATATATCAGGGGTTATCCCTTGAGAGTGATGATGCTTTTTTTTTATTGGACTAAGGAGTTCCTTTTTAGTAGGTGG
>NW_006499827.1:3090740-3134619 GCF_000471905.2 Amborella trichopoda
AAAGAAGGAATTAACTTTTTGTTAAAATTACTTTAATATAATGTTAACAAACAATATTTTTTACTTATAAGTAAATATTATTCTAAAAAAATTGAAAAAATAAAGTCCCAAAAATGTGTCGCATGGTATGTGTAATAAACAACCGATGATAATTAGATATTTATTGCAATTAAAACTAAAAATAAAGTTGGTATACATGTCAAAAAAAGTAAAATGATATATATGCCTTTCTCTTGATACTATATAACGTAATATCGAACAATATATAAAAATTGATATCTTAATAACTTAGAGATGATAATATTATGAATATAATTGAATTTAAATGTAAGCTAAACTAATTAATATAAAGTAATAAATTCTATAGATAACATTAGAATTTATTTACTCTAAATAAATAATTACAAAGTTATGCTTATATGATCATGAGATATTCATAATATTTGATTAGGATTTTGAATCTTTTTGCAGATTTCAATTATATTTTTTGTATAATTAACTGCACATATATTTGTCACATGAACTTTATAACAATTATTACTATTATTAGTTATTATAACAAAGTAATTAGTTATAATAATTTAAACAATTATTGATAAATTAAAATATAAAAATAAAATAATTATATGCAAATTTATTTAACTATAACTATAATATAACAACAAATTAATAATTTTAAGTTAAATATAGAATTGTACTTCATAGTGATCATTTTTATTACTAATGAAACTATAAATTACACTTCTTTTAATTATGATGAAAAGAGTGTTGAGAGGGAGGAGAGAGGGAGAGAATCCGTAGCAATTGATTTTCAAAATTCCTCCTATTTGTTCTCCATTGGTTAGACTTGCCGAGGCAACTCCCATTATATCTTAGCAATTTAACGATGTTATCATGAGGTATGTAGGCATCCACTACATATCTTATGCAAGTACTATTATGTTATTCAGATTTACCTGAATGTGTATTTAGTTATATAGAATCAGCTATAATTACATGATTTGGCGCAATTGCACCATTATAGGGTTGCAAAATAATATATTTTGTTTTTTTCTATTAATGAAAAATTTGGATAGGAGGCCTTCTCCCCCCACCGACGAAAAATTTGGATAAGAAACCTTCTCCCCCCCTAATTTACCCAAAAAAATAAGAAAGTCTTGGAGGGTAGGTTATTGTCATTTCCATCGACAGTATATTGGACTGGTTATTGATGGGGTGCATGAATTAGATGAGCTTTTCTGGTGGGATTCATGACAAAATTGACAAAAGAAATTCTTGGCCATCTTTCTTTCAAGAGAAAGGGGATAATGGGATTCTCCCATTCCTTGAGAGCAATGGTTTGAACCCTCGTCATCAACCTATGTTGCTCATTGTTTATCTTCTGAGTAGCTCATCGATCTCATTGCCATGTATATATGGAATTGTAGTAACTCCCAAATTTATTGTTTTTTTCATTTTTCTATTGAAATAACAACGGTAGTTATGTTGCTTTCAATCTCTCTCATTGGTCTCTACTTGATTTAGTATGCAGATGCTTTTTTATCAGTGGCTCAATATTTTACACCTATGCGATCAGGTTGATTTATTTCAATTAATATTTTCACCATGATCTCTAAATTCTCTCTTCAAGTAGTTAATATTTTTACCATTGGCATATACAAAAAAAAAATAAATCGTATAGAGTAAATCAAAACATTAAGCAACCTAATCAGTTTGTATTTCTAATCATATTATTCATGTTTCAATGCAAAAATAAAAATAAAAATTGCAAGCATAGACCACCTTAACATCACATGATATTAGAGAAAAGAAGAAAAAAATAGCAAGCAATAACTAATGTAAATTCAATACAACATACTTATATGCGACAGAAAGAGTGTGAGAGGGGATAAATGTGAATGCATATGACCGAGAGGATGAGGGAGACAAACTTATATAAAGATGAGAAATCGTAGACGGAGAGAGTGTTGGGAAAACCATATAGAGACAGAGAGAGAAAAGAAATTTTAATAAGACGATTTTAGGGAGAGTTTTAAAACGGTAGAGAGGGAGGAGAGAACATTAAATTTGAGATTATGGGGGAGGAAAGAGAAAATAGAGGAAAATATTAAATATTTAAAAACGTTTAGAGTTAATGAGAGAGAAAAGCATTGAGAGGGGGAGAGAGATAGGTAGATTTTAGAAAACAGAAGGAGAGAGAGGTAGATTTATTAGGAGAGAAAAAATAAGAGAGATTTTAAGAAAGTTGATTTATTAAGAGAATGAGAGTAGGTACATGAGAATAAAGAGAGAGAAAAAATTTCGGGGGAGATATATTAGAAAAGAGAAAATAGAGACACGTGGCGCAAGAATAAGGAAAAAAAATAAAGTATAATATGTGTAACAAGAAAATGGAAGTTAGGATAGAGAAGTTTTGAAATGTGGGGAGAGGTAGAGAAATTTTAGGAAAGTTAATTTATTAGGATAGAAAGAGAATGGAGGTATGTGGAAAGAAATTAATTATTAATTATAAAAATATTTTTTTCTTTTGAAATAATATTTTAAAAGGACTTTCATTTATAGGGAGAGAAGAGAGAGAGAGTTTCTAATAGATCCATCTTCACGTAATTATAGAGAGAGAAGATAAACCTACTTTGTTGGTCTTCGATAAAAATAATTGAGAAACAATATAGTGAATACAAAAATATGAATATTTTTATATTATTCTAATTTAATGCATTATGCAAATTTATGGGTCAAATCAAAGCCCAATAACTTCATTATTATGCTTATTTTTCTTTTTAATTATATCATTCACTAAATTAGTTTTAGTTATATGAATATATATTATTTATTTATAGGTTAGTATTATTTTGATAAATTAACAAAACTAAAGATGCAAAAAAGAAAAACAATAAAGAAATGATCTCTTTCTTTTTTCCATTTAGCAATAGAAGTTTTACTATATCATTACCTTATATAATTTGTATTGTTGTTGATTATTTTTTGATTTTTTATATTTTCGGTTACATTATTTTTAATATAAGTAATTATATTTTTAATTACACAAGTACGTAGATTATACACTTATAAGTATGCACTATTAAAAAATTAGAATATACAAATACAAAAATATATCATATGATACATTTAATAAACTTATAATAAACAGATATTTATTGCAATCAAAACTAATCATTGTTAAAATTTACCATGTTAGAATGTTAGAATTCGTGGGAGCATACATGTAGAGACATTTAATGCAGAATGGAGATAGAAGAAGAGAGAACACAACATTTACGTGGTTTAGGCCGAAGCCTTACGTTCACGGATCCAAAGCCCAACTGGCTACATCTTCACTATTTTGGATGAATGTTTACATCAATAAGGACCTCTATATATAGAGGATAATCACACAATTACAGGAGATAATTATGATATGATAACTTGATGACCAAATAACTTTGACTTGGTCTCTTCTAGATACCTAATCTTATAGATACCTAATCATATCAAGAGATATATACCTATATATTTATAATGATGTATATCAATATGAACCAAGATATTCATATTATAACACTCTCCCTCAAACTCAAGATGCTTTGACACAAAGCAGCTGGAGTTTGAACAATACTAAATTGACAAAAATGAGTAGTGATCAAATCCATTATAAATTTCACAGGTTACCATAGTCTTCTAAGAAACAACCTTTATTGGGCTTTCTATTTTCTTCTAGAGACTTTCTCTCTTCAGGGTCTTCCAAGATAGAACCTTTCTTGAGTTCTATACTTTCTTCTAGAGACTTTCTCTCTCTAGGGTCTTCCAAGAAAAAACATTTCTTGGGCTCTCTACTTTCTTTTAGAGACTTTCTCTCTCTTGGGTATTCTTCTCTAAAGATCTTCTCTCTCAGAGGCTTCTTTTCTTTTAAAGGTTTTCTCTCTCTAAAAGAAAATGATCTTCACACATGATTGAGCAACAGAAAACTCCATCATCCAATAGGATTAAGTAACAAAAAACTTAATCATCAAACATGATCGAGTAACTGAAAACTTGATCATCAACTAGAATCGAGAAATTCGTTCATCAAACTGAAACTAGAATTGGAGTTTTGAGACCAAAGAGTTGTTAAAGAAACTTGCACTGCTCTCACTGGCGTGCTTGAATAGTCTGCAAGAGCAAAAAGATGTAATCTAGGACACAAACTTGGTCTAAAGACCACTAAAAGTGCTACAAAGGTACAACAAAGACGGCTCTGTGACAAATAAAGTGGCAACGAACGTTGAAGATTTATGAAAACTTCTCCTTGAAAAATCCGCTAATCAAGAGTGTGCTCCCCCTGACGATGTCACTACAATAATGGTGTGACGAAGTCTTCTGCTACATGGCGATGCATACACAAGTAACTAACGCATGAGACAACAGAAAAATGCACGAATACTAATAAAAATTGATGTTCTTGTCCACAGAGTAGGTACATTAGAGATGTTGACTTCATCTGTACTCATCTTCATATGGATGCGATGAAACACTCAATTTGCAAAATAGAAAAAACACCCAACTTGCAAACTACCTTTGTTTCCTTTTTTTTTTTAACCATAAAATCCCAAATCAATCACTCTCTCTCTAAAAACCACCACAAACGGAAACGGATAAGCTCATAAGTCCTGACATAAAGAATGAATCTCTGTCCTCCCTCTCTCTCTCTTAAGTCTATGAACAATGCTTCTTGTGCGGCTTCTAATGTGGAGCGGTGAGTAGATACATGATGATCTAAAATAACATCATCGACGGTTCTTTCTCAAAAGCTTCAAGGATGTTCCTTTCATTCATCATAAGTTGTTCAATACCATCCACATACGCAATATCACTAGTTGATATCATAGAACCCAATGTAGCTTTATCATCTTCATGCTCATCTTCGGGTATCCTTAGCATGCGGAATTGCTTTGGCCCTCAAATAATTCACTTCAAAGTAGGGAGAGCATAAGGACTTCTCTCACCCTCAGTGCCACCAAAGCTAGGTGGACAATGTCTGCATTCCTGTTGATGTATGAAAGAAGACCGAGAAAAGCCACCAACCACTTCTCAAGTGCTCTGTTTTGATCATGTCTTCTAGAATGGTTGTAGCTTGGATCATCTCATATATCGATTTTGAAGTTTTGACAAAAGAACGCTAGGCACACCGTCTCAATAAGTGTGCTTTTGATGACAAAAGTAGTATGCAGAAAAAGGACCGAGGGTGTTTCTCACTCTACGGATCAGGGGCCTACAACACAGACAATAAGAGTGCTTTTGATGACACAAGTAGTGCGCCGAAAAAGGACCGAGGGTGTTTCTCACTCTACGGTCAGGGGCCTGCAACACAGACGATAAGAGTTCAGCAACCTCACGGGCAACAACAACCTTAGATCTTAGCTCACACATCTTCAGATATGGGATTAAGAAACCCAATTTACCATGCTAGAATTCGTTGGAGCATACATACACAGACATTGAATGGAGAATAGAGATAGAAGAAGAGATAGCACATAATTTATATAGTTCAGGCCCAAGCCTTACGTCCTCGGATCCAAAGCCCAACTGGCTACATCTTCATTATTTTGAATAAATGTTTATATCAATAAGTACCTCTATATCAAGAGATGTATACCCATTCTCTTCTTTAAGTATATCAATATGAACCGAGATATCCATATCCTAATAATCATAGTATTGGTATTATTTATTTTTCTTCTTTTATGTTAGTAAAAATTTTCTTTTTTTTTTTTAATTTTATTTTGAATTTTAAAATTTATAAAAAATGTACAAATAGAAAATGAAAGAAATAGATGAAGCAAAACATAAAAGAATAAAGCAAATCGAAATATTTTATTTTTCTTTTTCTCTTTTGCAATTACTAATCATAGTGATACTATAAATTTTAAATTTTTTATTTACGGACGTGACTTGATTTTGAGGTAGTTATTGCTACAAAATAATTTCAATTATGTTAACACATCTCTTATTTTATTGTGGTGCAGGGTCCAATCACGACAACTAATACATTTTACCCCTACTATTTTCTTTCTCTTCTCTATCCTAACCAATATTTTCACATACCTCCACTCTCTCTTTCCTAATAAATCAACTTTTCTAAAAAATTTCTACCTCCTTGCACCACATTTCAAAACTTTTCTATGTCATAACTTCCGTTTACACATCTTCTTCATAAAATGGGTCCAATCACGACAACTAATACATTTTATTAGGGTGTATTGTACCTTCTATGAGAATAACTTCATTGCACATATAGAAGTACAAGCAATAACCAATTAAAATTATTTAGTTTTTATACTAAACACTGCAGCCACTTCTAAGCAAAAGTAATATCAAACACTTCACTATCCAATGAGCAGCAAAATGAAGGCTTATCTAGGTTCTCTCACAAATTGCTTCTTCCATGCAGCTAGGCTTCATCTATGAGTTCCTAGAAAAAAAACAAAAAAAAAGAAGAAAAAATAGAAATCCAGACAATATGCAAATTAAAAGAAAATAGAAATCAACATATTTATGTAGACGAAACAAAATATGATTGCCTTGCATAACTTCTAAAAGTACAACCAATAAAGAATTTAAATTATTTAGTTCTTGTATTAAACACTATACACACTTTTAAGCAAAAGTAATACCGAATAACTCTAATATCCAATGAGACTCATCTAGGCTCTCTCAAAGTAGCCAAGGCTGCTATATTCATATTTCTTGTTTCTTGTGTAGATGGGCTTCATCTATGGGTACCTAGAAAAGAAAAACCAAAAAAAAAGAAGAAGAAGAAACAAAAATCCAGACAATGTACAATATAAAAAGAAAATGGAAATCAACATACCTATATAGAAGAAAAAAATTTGTTTGCCTTGGAGAGTATTAGCATAGTCACATTTGTTGTGTGTGAAGCACATGTTAAAAGTTGAGAGAGGGAGAGAGAGAGGTGTGGCATGCGTTGAGAGAGGGAGAGAAGAGAGAGACAATTGTGGCATGCATGTGTGTGTGTGAGAGAGTAATGTGAATATGAGAATTGTGAGAGGGGGGGAAAAAAGTAGGAAGGAGAAAGATGGGAGAGAGATATATAGGAGAGATGTATGAGGCAGTTATGGCATGCATGTATGTGTGAGAGAGAGTAACGATGGAAGGAGAATTGTGAGAGGGGGAGAAAAAAAGTAGGAAGGACAAAGAAGGGAGAGATATATATAGGAGAGAGGTAGGTGAGACAAGAAGGGAAATATAGGAGAGATAAATATAGGCAGGAGTGAGAGTAAATCATGGAGAGAGAGAGAGATGAATTTATTTAAATTGGGGAGAGAAAAGAATTTACTTAAATTGAAAAAAGGGGAAAAATAAGGCCTCACCACATTAAAAAAAGGAGTTACCCAGAAGATGAGGTGTGATCATACTAAAAAAGAAGTTACTTATTTTTATGCCTTTACATGCATATATATAGAGAGAGAATGAGAATATAATAACGTTAGTGAGAGGAAAAGATGTGTAAATTGAGTTTGCTTTAATTGGGGAAGAGAGAAGATGATGTGTCATCACACAACCAAACGAGTTACCTATTTGTATGTATTTTCATGCTTGTAGGAAGGAGAGAGAGTGAGCGCTAATATAAAAATGTGGGAGAGATGGAGAGAAGATAAGGTGTCTTCACACAGCGAAAGGAGTTACATATTTTTATATATTTTCATGCATGTAAAATGGAGAGAGAGAGAGAAAGAGAGAGAGAGAGAGAGAGAGAGTAGAGAAATGTAGGAGAGATAGAAAGAGTAAATTAAGAGAAATAAAAGAGAGAGTATGTAGAAATGTAGTAGAGAGAGAGGGATAATAATTAAATGAAAAATGACATGTGGCACGATAATAAAAGGGGTGTTGCTCTCATATTTGCGTGCATGTAGGATGGAGAGAGAGAGAGAAAGAGAGAGAGAGAGCTAATGGAGAAACGTAGGAGAGATAGAAAGTAAGAGTAAATTAAGAGAAATAATGTGAGTGAGAGAGTGTAAAAATGTGGGAGGGAGAGAGGGATAAGAACCATTCAATTTTTTTCCTTTCGTTAGCATATTTCTTCTTTTTCAGCAACAAGAAGAGAACGAACAAAATGATGGAGGACTAGGGTTCTTGGACATATGACGAGGGGATATGATTGGCTGGGGGATTCAGGAAAGCCTAGTTAGATATTGACTTCGCCTTAAAATTTTGTAGACGAGGAAAATATGTTCATAGGGTTCAAAATCTGGTGGATTCAAAAAGCCCTATAGACCAAGTTGGTAGTTTTCCGGTGAAATTGTAGAAATCAAGTGGATTCATTGCTGAGAAACTGAGATTCAACAAGATTCCAACGATTGGCTTGGGGTTTCGATCAGAAGAGCTGCAATCTTAAAAATTATTTTCAAAAAATTGGGAGGCGTAGGAGAAGGAAGAAGAATCTTTGTTTTTCCAGTGAATGAGGATGCAACCCACCAATTCATTCTGATACAAAAATAGCTATCAATTTTGGTGCTTTTACTTGGTTACAAGATGATCTTCTAGGTGATTTGGAGCTTGATATTCATATGAAACATTTGAGGATCGGAGATACTCTAGATGGGTGGGGACCATTGAAGAAGATCATATCTCGGAGATTTTGTGGCAGAAGATGACCTAGACAAATGCAATGGTTATGACTTTTGGTTTTTCATTTTCATGGAAGACACTCTTTACAACTGTTTTCAATTTGCAAAGGTTATGACTTTTTCTTTTTCTTGGGATAGACTATTTTTGTAATGAAGTAAAAAATGGCGAGGGTTACTGAGAGGTTAAGCATGAAAGTGGAGGATGTTGGTGATGATGAAGATAATGGGTGCAGGAAAATAGTGGATCACCCTCATGTCATATTGGGGAAGGATGAGTTCTTGACTTTGTAAGAAGAGCTTCAAAGATGGTGGTGGGGTCTTTCTTACCACCATCTAATGACTATTTCGGCCTCGGTGACTGGGCTAGGAGGGCCTGTAGTTTGTTATACAAGCCTGTAGTCAGGAAGATGAAGGACAACCGTTGTATCTTAATCTTAGCATCTTCTCACAATGTGTGGAAAGCTATGCAGGTTCCAATATGACAAGTTCAAGGTAAGCTCTTAACAATTAGTGTCTAGAGTTCTTTGGTTTGTTCTTCCTTAATTTGCAAAGATTTTTATTGGATTAGACTGTTTGGTATCCCATTGCATGCTTGGAATTTTGATATTTTTTAGAAGCTTCGGATTGTATGTGGGGAATTTGTCAGTATGGACTGGACGGGTCTGGATAATGGGGATATGTCTTATATTCGGGTGAGAGATAAGAGGAATTCCTTTTCTCTTAATATCAAAGCCATTAGATTATCTGTTCAACGAGATGAATTTTTAATTCGAGTTTAGATTGAAAGTCTTAGAAATGGTATCAAAGAGGATGACAAAGTGAAACCGAGAGTGACTGATAATGACTCTAGGGATGATATGGAACCAGAATGGAAAGTTGTACATAGGAGAGATCGGAAAGAGGGAGAAGGTAAGGCCTTTGGGAAATATGGTTTTGGAGATGTGTTGCAGAGAACAATGCTAACCAAGCCTCAAAGGTGGAATAGCTGTACACGTGGGGGATGAAATAACGGTAATTTGAAAAGAAAGGTGGCATATGATGCGGCGCCCAAGTGTAAATGGATTTGGGTTCCGAAAACCAAGTAGGTCAAAGTGTAGTTATGTAAATTTAAAAAAGGATGACCAAGTAGCCCTTCAAAGATGAGAGGTGGGGTCCACCAGCCTAAAAAGAGGCAGTGGAGGTGCTGACCAAGGTGATAAAGACATTCAAGAGACAGTTAAGGGGGATATGGGGAAAGTAAATCATATTCCTAAGGATGGCGGGGAGATTTTGGGGACATAGTTGTCCCTATCAAACCAAGTATCATGTGGGGTTAACATTTATCCATTGCTTGACTTGGGGGGCTACGTTAGCATTGGCGGTTTGACCTCTAGTATAAAGGAGGTCTCTTGGTGTATTAAAGCAAAGGAATCTGCTACTGGCAAACATTCCTTAGGAGGTAGGTCAAGAGAGAGGAACTTCTCTCCAGAAGAAGTAGTTGTTATTTTGTTTTATCTACTCAAACTCTACAAGAATATTGCCATATTGCTTGCAGCTGCCTGGTGGAGGAGCTTGAAAAAGTTCTTGCCTTTTGAAAGGGCCGCTCGAAGGAGGCTGATACGGGTCCGAGTGTTACAACCGAAGACCAAGGCTTGCCGATCGTGGTCATCGAAGAAGGAGCGGGGGATGACATTGTACCAATCTAAATGCTTCCAGCTTCTGTGTTCTTTGCCTTCACTTCACCCGCCTCCAATGCCTCTGGGGTTGGGTAATCGTGACCTTTTGCCTCCGTTGCTGGGATGGAGTGGGGGGGGGGGGTGGGTTGGGGGCAGTTGTAGAGAAAGATTAAGAAGATGAATGTATGCTTTATATTGTAGATGGTGATGGGGTAGGTGGTGAAGTTGTTGGTGAGGGTGTTGTTGGTGATGATTTGGCAGAGGTGCCGGGGGACATAAAGATATGGTAGAGGGGGAGATAGTAGAGGGTGGAAACTTAGAGGGTGTTGTTGATGTTGAAGTAGGGGTTAATGGGCAGGGTGTTCCAATTGGGGTACCTGATGATAATTTGGAGGAAATATCTGCAATGTGGGATAATATT
This sequence comes from Amborella trichopoda, assembly GCF_000471905.2. Next base: position 3,101,441 of record NW_006499827.1, read on the forward strand.
GGACTGGGTTCCAATGTCTCCATTGCTCAGGTTTTAGAGTGATTAAAGAGAGGGTTAAGAAGGTTAAAGAGAGCTATAAACAGAAAGGTGAGATGGGTGTGGCCAAGAAAGCTACTGATGTGGGGGAAGTCTCATCTGGTGGTGGACGACTGTTACAACTCCGGCTAGGTTCTCACTTCGGTTGGTGGCCAGGCGTGAACCTCAACCTACGAAGCTTGCTATTGCTTATAATGAGAAAGGTAAAGATGCAATTGAAGTGACTGAGGCCTGCTCGTCCTCCACTAGCTCTTAGGATAGGTTCCTCATCACATCTTAATGAAGATCTGTAGTTGAAATGTTAGTGGTATTGGTAGTGTGAGGAGAAAACGTGAATTCCTGCTTTTGGTCACGTCCTTGAAGCATGAGAATATGTCTTCATTATGTTTTAGTCTCTCTCTCTTCCCCTAAACAGGGAGAATATGTCCTGCAACCTCTATAACATTAGGTTCCCTTCTTATTTTCGTGACACGCATCCACCCTGTAACTCTTGCTTAATAATGTACTATAGATAAGGGGAGAGAGAGACTAGACTAGTTAGGGTTTAGGATTGCTATGTACTTAGTAAATTCCAATAGCCGTTCTTTGAAAAGAGAGTGATTTATGTATAGATCCTAAAATTTTTCCTAAAATATGAAATACACCATTTATTGGCATAAATTACAAAGAAGGTTGGTCAATCTATTTTTATTTATTTATTTTCAAAATTACCCCTTAGTCTAAGGATGGAATCCTTGATCTGAATTTATTTTATTTTATTTATTTATTTATTTTAGTTTTTCCGTTAGTAGGGCAATGCCCCAAGATTTACAGCAGTGCTCTACATCAACAAAAAAAACTAAAAATTAAAATTAAAATTCGATATGAGAATGTCTTCAAGAACAAATTTTTTTTTAAATTGCCCCTCGGTATAAGGATAGAATCTTTGATCTAAATTTTATTTATTTATTTATTTTTAGTGTTTTCGTTAGTAGAGCAATGCCCCAAGCTTCAGAGCAGTGCTCTACTAACAAAAAAAAACTAAATATTAAAAGTAAAATTCGGCCTGAGGATGACTTCAAGAGCAATATTGAAAAAAGCAAAAACAGGTTGACTCGAGCTTCTATGTATTTTTCAGTTATAAATGGGACATTTCGTATTTTAGGGAAAAGTTTAGGGTCCGTACATAAATTACTCTTGGAAAGAAAATTGGAAGCGGGTAGTATAACGCAGCAGTGGTTGATGAAGCTCTTAGAAAAACTAGCATGCTGCTCTAAATGAAAAATAATTGGGAGGATTTTTGTGACAATTCTGAGTCTTGGAAGGGTGATACACCATAATTTCTCTGGTAAATTTGTTCACCCCTTCAAAGGACTTCAGCTGTGGGCAATCCAATAGCAAATAATATAAACCATACAACTTCAACTGTAATATTTGAGTTGTTAATCATATAATTAACAAGCTAATTAAAATGTTTTTCTGCTTTCATTATTGCCAAACTATTCCGCTTAAAATTATGAAATCAACAATACAAATTGTTATTTATTCGATCAAACCGCTTTAGAAGAACTAGCGCACACACTGAACATTCAAACAGAGAACAAGAATAGATGAGCAATAATTTCCATTAATGGATGACTGTGATGTGGTACTCCACAATTGCATTCTTAGTTCTAAGGTTTGCAACGAAGGTCTTCGCTATGGCATGGCCTCTGGCCAAGCGAAAAGCCCCTGATCCTTGAAAGGACTTTGTGATAGAGCACGGTGTATTACAATGTTCAATTACAATCTAACCACTTTTGAAATAAAAAAATTTAGGCTTTATTGCTTTATGGGAAGAGAAGATCAAAACATAAACAAAAATTTAAAAAGGTAAAATTATCGAAGATTACCTCAATCGAGTTTAGTATACCTCACGTTGAGTCTCCTCTGGTACCGGGCTTAGTACACCGGACGCCGAGTCTCCTCTTTTCTATGGTGCTTGGGATCTATATATGGTCTGTTGATTTCCCTACTATTCCACCCAAAACAACTTGAAGAATCCAAGCATTCAGATGGTGCTCGGGATTTATGTTCGGTGTGTTGATTTCCCTACTATGCCACCCAAAACAACTTGGAGAGAGATAAAAACTAGAGAGAGAGATAAAAATTGCCGAGTCTCCTCCTTCCAATGGTGCTCGGGATTTATGTTCGGCCTGTTGATTTCCATCAAAACAACTTGGAGAGAGATAAAAATTGGGGCCTACTGCTTGAAGAGAGAGATAGAAATTGGGGCGTACCTCCCCTTTGGGAATCTAGAGATCCTTTTGGGAATCTAGAGAGAGCTAAATTTGAGGTAGGGAGAGAGAATTCTTAAAGAAAGAGAGGAGAGAATACAAATAGAATTTTATGAGGTAGAATACTTCTTTTTATAGATTTTCTATGCCATAGATTTTACTTCAATTCGTAGGGTTAAATCTCAAATGTCAATCTAGGGAGATTTGGGGTGAGATATTTGAGCCATATATCTCCTTGATGCACCATAGATGTGATAGGGCATTACCTTCCCTTTGCTACATCTATTTCCATTGTTTCTATTATTAGATCAACCAAATTTGATTCAAAGATTTAGTAAATATCTCAAATACTCAACCACTGTACCTAAAAAGATAAGCTAACCAACAAGATAATAAACATTCTCCCAAGGAATATCAGTGGGTGGGGCATGCCACCCCTTTTGGTGGCCATGTGTGGGCAACCCAATCCTCATGTTGTTAAATTTTGGGCCCACATTTTATGGTGGTCCCATATATTTTTAAAAAATATTTTATTTTTATATTTAGAATTTTTAAATCTTATATTTTATTTAAAACATTGAAATTTATAAATCCAATTGAGAAAATAAAATATCAATAGATTCACAAAAATTCAAATAAACATTATAAAAATCACACAACATAAAATTAATTAATTTTGATGGGAATAAAATCTGTTAGATATTAAGAAATTATCAATATATGGGAGCACTCCACTTTGAATTGCGAATCATGATCCGCCTAGCTTTCTCAAACTGACCTAGCAGTTCCCATGACCCACTTTCTCAAACTGATCTAGTAGTTCCCATATCCCACAGTCTATTACAGGGCCTCATGATTGGACAACCAAAGTCACCCAATAAACTAGCAATATCAGTTTATGAATTTCAGGTTCTCCCCTAGAGACAAAAAATCATGGTCCTCCAAACCATGATGCAACCAAGACTCTATGGTGCATAGGGATAATATCTCGCACATGTATACATTTTACCCTCAAATACGAATCTTGAAACGACTCTTAAAATGACCCTCTATGTATATACCCTGTGATGATATAATGATCCGGTTTTAGCCTTGTCTTTAAATGTTATTCATCACATATAAGGGCCACACGGTCCCTTGGCTCTCATCCAGGCATACACCGACCGCATCAAGGGTTAACTGTTTAAACCCTTCTAAGTTAGATCCTTATGCCTAGGTATCTTGGGTTTTTCCAAACCTCAGCTGGCCTAGCCCGTCAAGCCTAATTCGAGTATTCTTCAAATAAAATTTGCCTAGTATGGTCCATAAAATGACCACATTCCCATTAAATTTATGTTTCATTTATTTAAAATATTTTTTAGGCCTTTAAAGGCCGTATAAACCCAACAATCCGTCCACCATAGTCATCTCCCTCTCTTTATGCATTACCGGGTTCCTCCCATCATAGTGAGTGTGCTTCCATTGAACTTTCCCTCCGGGAACACAAAGTTGATTGCCATGACGAAGCTAAATTCACTCTGGGATGCAGACGCAAAGAATCCATGCGCCCTTCCTATAAGTTTCGACGTTGGTTTAGGGCCCTTAGGTAGGGCATCGTCTACATTGACTAGGTCGGAGGCGGAGGGCGAGGTCAGGGTGGTGTTGGCTTGGGCCACAGTTATTGAGGTTGGGTTCTTAGCAGTGACAACATCATGGAAGTAGAAGTGGAGGTGACTCACCTTCTCCTTTTGAAGGCCTAGTCTCCTTTCCATCACTCTGGGTTGGAAGAAGCCAAGTGAGAGAAGAAAAGCACCAATAAGAACATGGCCATGGCAAGTGAGTGGCCCCTCATCTTGGAGTTGAATTGGAAAATACCCTTAGCATGAGTTTGACAGAGAAACTCTGATACATGCTTAATTTGTGCGAGTGATCTTTCTTTCAAAATTGTTGGACTGCAAATTTTCTTGGAGTCAATGGTAATTTATTATTAGCTTGATGAAATTTTTATCTATTTCCATCACTAAGCTCCTGAGCGTGCCCATACCTAGAGATAGATACAGCCCCTGAGCTCGAACGAGTGAGAGTGTTGGGGCGGCAATGGGCTGGGCCGGCCAAGTTATCCAGGCCCTATTAACGACCTGGGCCGCAAAATATGGCTCGAGGGTTAGGTTTGGGTCAGGATAACACAGGCCCAGGCTGGCCTTTAATTTTTTCATCTTTTTTTACTTTCTTTTCCTTTAATTTTCCCCAGCCGACACAGCCTTGATAGGGTAGGGCTGGGCGTGATCCGACCCTTAGTGAACTAGGCCAGGGCAGGCCTGGCTCATTGCCAGCTCTAAGTGTGAGAGAAGCGCCCCTTTGTAATCAACATGTGGATATAAGCCTCATATATCCATCATTGACCTTACGAAGGTGTTAAGAAACAGGCCAATATTATTTATTTATTCATTTATTTTTGTCAACTAGGTGGCTTGATTGCTACGATGCCATGGCGTCACCGTAAGATTCGAGCCCCACCAGACCCTAGAAAACCAAGAAATTATTTTAGAAAATAATATACATATGTTAATACGCAGCTAACAATGAAAACAAGTCAGGAAAATTTAGTAAACTAAAATATAAAATAAAGTATAGCAACTAAGTCAACCTGCAAACTATTGTGCCAAAAGGCCGCCAACTCGTTCTTTCTCAAAATAGACGGTGGAGATGAAGAGTAAGTCGGTAGAGAAGACAAGGCAGACGTCCTATTTGTGATATCATAACACACACAAAGGTACCGATATAAGATAGAAATCGAATATGCGAAATGTGGTGCACAATTTGATTAAATTTTAATTACATATAATTTCGTATATATTGCCTCATATTGTATATAATTATGGGAAGTGATTTTATGCAATGGTTGTATAGTAATATAATAAAATAATATTAAAAATCTATGTTAGAGCCATTTGTTTGCCCCAAAATTTTAAAGATACACTCTTTTCATTTAAATATACAATTAAAAAGAAAAATTTCAAAACACAACCTAGAAAGCGTTTTTTAGGCCTATTATTTTGGTTAGATATTTAGATCTAGATTAACAACGTTAAAAAAGAAAAAAACGATTTTCATATCATAAAGGCCTAGATCTTGAAATTCTCCAAATGGACATGTTCATTGTTGGAGGAGACTTATTTTGACTATCTATAAAGTGCAAATTAAATTTTACTTTCCTGAAATTAATTATTGAGATGAAGAGAGTGTGTATACAAACTTTCTGGTCATAAAAATACCCAAACTTATTTTTTAGAACTGTGGTTTCAGTATATTATAATGACATGGTAACATGATATTATTTCCCTGTAATTATATGTACAAATTGTCTAGTACTATCTTTATATTTTACTACATGCAATTTTTTCTGTTTTTTTTTTTTTTAAAAAAAAAAAAAGGGTGTCATTTTCTGATGAGAATTGATTCAAGAAGAATATGTTCCTCTCCTCCCTCTCTTTTACTCTCTCCACCCCAGACTCAAAATGGTTCTATCTTCTTTCTCTCTCCCAAACTATCCAATCTTCCATTGCATGTTAGTACAAACCTCGCTCTAAGTCAATGACATGATTTAAAGAATCCGAGGAAAGTTTAAGAGATATGAACAGTGGAGGCTTGGAACCAGATCTAAGGGGATAAACTTATCGGAAAGCTTTACGCCGCTAGGTACAGGGAATTCATATATGCCATTTTCTCCACCTCCGATCTGAATGAATAGGTCCAATAGCTTCAACAACAATATCACATGTGAGCCCCTAAATAGGTAATCTAGATATTTTCAGTAATATTTACAATTATGATAGCTATGAATATTAAAATAATTTAGAATTAAAGATTTCAAATGATAAAAATCATATTAATTTTCAATGATGAATAAGGCTATGGATTTGATAGACAATTATAGTAGTTACAATAATTTCATGCTTAAGTAGTTAATTACACTAGTGGCATTTAATGCTCCACAATTAAAATGTTTTAATGCTCTCATAATTGCCAAACTATTCCGAAATCAATAATACAAACTGTTATTTAATAAATCAAACCGCTTTAGAAGCATTACAGCACACACTGAACATTCAAACAGAGAACAAGAACAGATGAATACTAATTTCCCTAGAAATGGATGACTGTGATATGGTACTCCACAATTGCATTCTTGGTTCTCAGGTCTGAGACAAAGGTCTTGGCTATAGCATAGCCTCTGGCCAAGCGAAAAGCCCCGGATCCGCCCACCACTGTCATCTCCCTCTCCTTATGCATTATCGGGTTCCTCCCTACCATAGTGAGTGTGCTGCCGTTGAACTTGCCCTCCATGAACACAAAGTTGATTGCCATGAAGAAGCTAATTTCACTCTGTGACGAAGACGCGAAGAATCCCTGCCCCCTTCCTATAAGTTTCGATGTGGGTTTAGGTCCCTTAGTGAGGGTATTGTCCACCACATTGACTAGGCCGAAGAAGGTGGGCGAGGTCAGGGTGGTGTTGGCGCCGGCCACAGCTATAGAGGTTGGGTTCTTACCAGTGATAACATCATGAAAGTAGAAGTGGAGGTGACTCACCTTCTCCTTTTGAAGGCCTAGTATCTCTCTCCATGACTCTGTGTTGGAAGTGGCCATGTGAGAGGAGAAAAGCAACAATACGGCCACCGCCATGGCAGTTGAGTGTCCCCTCATCTTGGAGTTGGAAAGGAAGAAGAACCCTAGCATGGGTTAGAAAGAGAAACTCTTTATACATGCTTCATTTGAGCAATTGATCAATTGCTTTTCAAATTAGATCGACTGCATAATTTCTTGGTATTCTGCTAGCTAGTTAATGATAATTTATTATTCTCTTGATGAAATTTTTATCTATTTTTAGTACTATACTCATGAACGTGCCCACACCTAGAATAGAAAGAGCCCCTCAGCTAAGAGGGGTGGCACTGGGCCAAGTTGCCGGCCCTCAGAAAACTAGGGTTCTCAGTTTACCAAAATTTAACGTAATAGTCACGAAACAGTAATAGTGAACAGACACTAAAATTCTCATTATACTGAGGCTCAAACTAAAATTTCAAAAATCATCAAAATTTTTAAAAATACTAATTTATTTAAAAAATCAAGTTGTTTAGGTTTCTAAAAAACAATACGGCTATTGCATTATGGATTTTTATTATTTTGTTGCAAATACATAAATACTGATTCAATGTAATAGTGTGACATGTTCAGGTTCTCAGTACTTATATATTTACAAAAAAATTAGTTTGTTTTTGTTTATTTTTATCCGACACAACCCCCCAATAGGGTAAGGCTGTACCTGGGCTAGGCGCTAGCCAGCCTGTTGCCAGCCCTAAGAGAGAGAGAGAGTGGTAGGCCGGGGCCCTAGCCGGCCTGTTGCCTGTCCAGAGAGAGAGAAAGAAACAGCCCTTTTGCAATCAACGTGCTTGGATATAAGCATGAGATTTCCGTCGTTGACCTTACAAATGTGTTAGGAAACATGACCATATTATTTATTTATTTATTGGTCAACATGTGGCTTGATTGCTAAGGTGTAACGACTGCCCCATAAGATTCGAGCCCCACGAGACCTAAGAAAACAAAGAGAAAAATACTTTAAAAAATAATATAGATAATATTAATATCGAGCTAACAATACAAAAAGAAATCAAATCGAGAGAAAAATTCAGAAAACTAACATAAAACTAAGCCATTTGCATACTATGGTTAACTCATTCTTTATTCTCAAAATGGACGGTGGAGATGAATAGTTGGTCGGTGGAGAAGACAAGGCAAATGCCTTATTTGTGGCATCATAACATACGTATTGACATGAGGTGGAATGAAATATGAGAAAAAGAGAATCATTATTTTTTGTAGATATGGTGCACAGTTTGATTACATTTTAATGACATATAATTACGTATATATTGTCATTGTTAAAAACAAAAAAATCGTATATATTGTCTCTTATTGTATATAATTATATCCACAAATTGTGTAATATTTGCTTTGCATTTTACTATAGCGTTAGTTTGATGACAACCACTACACAAAATGTATAAGAAAAAAAGTTTTAAGTCGATGAAAGAATTACTCGTGGTTGAAAGACTCCGAGGAAAGTGTTAATGATGGAAACAGTTGAGGCTTGGAACAAAATACAAGGGGACAAACCCAAGGGAAAGCTTATGCCACTAAGCATAGAGAACTCTTATTCCTACTTTTTGCTACTTTCTCCCAGCTATCTGATTTTAATGGATGGTTGGGATAGCTTCGGCCAGAACATTACAAGTGAGTCGTTAAATGTTTGATTTAGATCTGCTGTCTCAGGAAATATATTTTCATTTTTTTTACAAATTATATGAACACGGAATTGGTGTGTGTCATCATCTCAACGGGGCAGGTCAAAAGAATATTAAAATATTCAAAAAATAAAATGACTTGAATACCCCTAAAACTTTTAGGGGTACTTTGGTTATTTTAATTTGTGAGGAATTTTTTTTTTATATTTTTGGTATGTGCGAATTTGTAGGAGGATGAAGTGCCCCTGTTTTTGCCATGTCAGCCATCCCTTCAAATCAGATGGTTGGGAGAGGGGTGGCATCTATGAATTTCCGATTAAGAAGGTTTTTGCTAAACTTAAGACATGTCGTTCATGGTTGTTGATGCTTAACTTATAACAAATTGAAAATTGCAATGTTTAAAAATAAAACTTCTTAAATGAAGAAATAGATAACTCTGAGATGATGATGTTTTTATTTCCTGTTCTTTCTAGAGACAATACATTATATGAGTAACGAAAATAGAGTGTGTTCCTTTAAATCCACACTAGACTGAGAGTCGAGGGATTTCCCTGACAATTTATATACCAATGATAATTTTCTCAAGGGGGAGGATTTGGTGTTCCGAGGTTGAATACTATTGATGCTTCCCTCAGGGCCAGAACATAGAGTTAGGGGGAACTTTTTGGTCTATAATTTTGCAAAACATCTTTGATTCACCAGAAAAATATTATTTGAGTTCTCATTACTATGTATTTACTGGCGTGCCCATCAAATGGAAGTTCTACCTTCACTACTCATAGCAGATTCTGGTCAGAATATTTTGTGGTGAGATTTTTTTAATTTAAAAATTGAACATTGTGAAATGTGACTTTACAAATTTTAGGGTCCTAAAAACCCCCCTAATGCGTTTATTTAGCCTTTTCTTGAACCCAATCTTTCCGAACAGCAAATTGAGATATCTCAAATCTCAGTTTCACCACTCAAATAAAATGCCCAAGATACAATAACAAATGAAATATAATTGGGAAAAATATAAAAACAATAATGCAAGCAATATGGGAAATCTTCAAAGTGCAACACAAATAGTAATAGAGAGGGACACTCACATATACGTAGTTCACCCAAAATGGGCTACGTCCACGGGCAAGACGGCAAAGATGTATTCACTATCAAGACGAAAAATTACAAGGTTGGGGTTATGCAGAGTTACCTCATATAATATCAAGGAATGCTCAAATAAAGAACTTCCTATTATAAAACCACCTACAATTGATCCCTTTCTTTGATTCACTATAGCTGCGAAGAAATGCCGACAAAATAGTGGTGCTAGGGTTTCACAGTGAAAACCCCTAAAACTTTACTCTCTCTACACTCTTCGATTTTCCCCTTTTTGTTTATCTCTTCAACTCGTGCCCGCACACCTTTTTATCTCTTGCGCCCGCGCACCTTTTTCCTCTCTCGCGTCCGCGTGCCTCTTTCTCACTCCCATCTCATCCGAGCACCTCCATCTCTCTTTATAACCTCTTTTAAAGAGCCCCATTCAAAATGATGAGAAATGCCCTGGTTGATATGGAAAATACCACATGGGGGTGATTTAGAATCACGCCCTAACAATCTCTACCTTGATGCAAAATCACACCTTGCCTTGCCAATCCATCACTTCCTTTCTTTATTGAAACAGAGAGAGGTTAGATTCCATTCTAGCGCCTCTACGTGGCTGGGTTTCGTAAGCATATCCGCAAGGTTGTCTTCGGTCTTGATTTTGACCAATCGAACTCTTCTATCTTCAACAACTTGCAAGACGTAGTGATATTGAACCAATATGTTCCTTGACCTCCTGTGGTGAACCGGGTTCTTGGTGAAATGGATAGCACTCATATTGTCACAAAATAATTTCCTGGGCTTGCATATAATGCCCATCTCACCCATCAATCCTTGAAGCCACATGACTTCTTTTGATGCCTCCGTTGCTGCCATGTATTCGGCTTCGGTAGTTGACAATACTACCGTGTCTTGGAGCCTTGATATCCAACTTATCGGTCCATTTGCAAATCGAAAAACAAATGCGATAGTCAACCTACCTCTATCAAGATCACCAACAAAATTTGCATCCACAAAACCTTGCATTGGAATTGAAAATGTAATTGCATAACTAGTTGTACCTCTTAAGTACCAAAGCACCGATTTTGTTACTTCTCAATGAACCTTTCCAGGGTTTGCCATAAACCGACTTAAAACAACAACTGCATGCACGATATCTGATCTTGTACATATCATGACAAACATCAAACTTCCAATCGCATTTGCATAAGGAACCTTAGCCATGCTTCTTCTTTCATATTCAGACTTTGCATTGAAGACAATTTGAAGTGAGGCGCTAAGGGTGTCTTCATCGGCTTTGTGTCTTTCATGTCAAATTTTTCAAGCACCCTTTCTGTGTAACCCTTTTGAGATAATGACAAAATTTCATTTTGTCTATCCCTTTTAATTTCAATCCCAAGGATTTGCCTTGTTGGCCCGAGATCTTTCAGCTCAAATCTTTTGCTCAAAGAAGTATTGAGCTCATCACTTTTTGCCTTATCGTAACACACCAAAAGCATGTCATCCACATATAAGATTAAAATCAAGTATGTATCATTATCAAATAACTTTAAATAGATGCAATGGTCATACTTTCTTCTTGTGTACCCAAGGCTCATCATGAACATATCAAATGTTTTATACCATTGTCTTGATGCTTGCTTGAGCCCATACAAGGACTTCATCAATTTGTACACAAGTCCATCTTTGTCCTTATCTATGAAGCCCATTTTTTATCTTGATCACCCATTTGCAACCAACAGTCTTTCTACTTTTTGGTAGCTCTACAAAATCCCAAGTTTTGTTTCTTTGAAGGGCCAATATCTCTTCTTCTATAGTTCTTTTCCAATGCTCGGTACTATTGCTATCAATGGCTTCACTGAATGATTTTGGCTCTTCATTTTCAGCTATCAAGGCATGAAAAGTATTTGGATCCACATAATCTTTGTGCCACTTGGGTGTACGAGTTTCTCTAGTAGAACGCCTTTGTGCCAAAGGTACAACTTCATCATAATGTCCATATGGTTCTTCATCTTGACTTCCTAGTCCTTCATGGTCATCACCATGATCAATGGGTGTATTCTCATAAGGTATAATTGTACTTGGTGGAAGTATTTCGGGGTTGCCTTGAAATTCTTGGCTCTTTTGTTGCACTTCTTGACCATTATGATTTATTATCATCCCCTTTGCCAATACCTTGGATTCATCAAAATACACATCACGGCTAGTGATTATTTTTCGGGTACTTGGATCCCATAACTGGTACCCCTTCACATCTTTGCTATACCTACAAAGATGCAATTCTTTGACTTTGGATCCAATTTGTTCCTTTGGCAACTTGGAATGAGTGCATAGGCATCACAACCAAAAAATATTAAATCGGAGTACTCACTTGGAGTTCCATACCATACCTCATTAGGACTTTTACTTCCCAATGCTACCGAAGGTGATCGGTTGATAATATAAGAAGCCATTAATGCGGCTTCCACCCATAACTCTTTCTCCGACATTGCTTAACATGCACCTCAAACACTCCATCAAAGTGTGATTCATCCTCTCAGCCACACCATTTTCTTGAGGATTGTAGGTATTTGTGTAATGCATAGTAATGCTGTCGGCCTTGCAAAAATTTTCAAACTCCTTTGATACAAAAGCTCCACCATTACCAGTTCAAAGAACTTTGATGTGATACCCCGTAGATTTTTTAACTTTGGTTTTAAAATTCTTAAATGCACAAAACACATCACTTTTGGACTTGAAAATTTTGATCCATACATTTCTTGAGAAGTCATCAACAAACGAAACAAAGTGTAATGCACCGCCATAAGATGTGGTTGGTGAAGGGCCCAACACATCTGAGTGAATGTAATCAAGTTTGCGCTTGCTTGTATATTTCCTAGCCTTAAAAGGTTGTCTATGTTGTTCCCATAGATATAATGCTTACAAAATTTGGATCCATGAACTTTAAGTGTAGGAATAAAATTCCTCTTCATCAAGACCTCCATACCCTTATCACTAATATACCCCAAGCTTCTATGCCATAGGCGATATAGAACTTCCTCACCCTCAACCAAGAAATTCACTTCATCATTTGTTATTGTGCTTCCCAATAACTTGTACAAGCTCCCAACTAGGACTCTTTTCTTCACCATTAGAGCCCATATTGATACTTTGATTGACCGATGAACTTATAACCTTCCAAATCTTTAGAAGAGAGGGAAATCAAGCTCCTTTTAAGTTTCAAAACATGCTTAACATCCTTAATTGCCCGAATAGACCCATCAAACATCTTTAGAACCACCTTGCTAGTGGAATTGTTTCCTATATGAGTCAAACCATGATCTATGAGGGCACATGTGATGGGTGGCTCCACTATCAAGTATCCAATTTTGATAGAATATTGAATTATATGCAACCATCAATACTTCATCTTCAATGAAACCGGATGTAGACTCTTCAACTTGATTTACTTCATTTTTTGATTTACTTGGTTTTTCACCTCGCATTAGTAGCTTTAGAAGAATTCACTTCATTTCTCTTAAAACAATTCTTTCGTATATAACCGGGCTTCCTACAATGCCAATACACAATCTTGTTATTGGGCCCTCTAGATTTTGATCGAAATCTTGAATTACTTCTTGAATGATTCCTTGATAAATCACCCTGTTCATTCAATCGACTTCTTACCACAAGAGCTTCCGTCTTCGACTCTACCGAACTTCCCAAAGATGCTTTCTTTCGAAGTTCATCGGCTAGTAGGGCACTACATACAGAGCCCAAATCAAGAGAATTCTCCTTACTACAACTCAATATAGTAACAAGGTTATCATAGGATTCTGGTAATGAACGAAACAAAGTGACCGCTTTGTCTTCATCATCCATTCTCGCACCAATACTCTCAAGTTGACAAATGAAGTTATTAAACTCATTCAAGTATTGTGACACATTTGCACCTTCTTTTATTATCAAGGTATACAATTTTCTTTTCAAGAAAATTCGGTTTGTGAGAGATTTTGTTTGATACAAACTTTCTAATTTTTTCCACAAATCTTTTGTCGTCTTTTCGCCAACAATATTAAACAAAATCTCATTCGCTAAACACAAGCGAATAGTAGCCCGTACCTTCATATCGAGTTCATCCCAATCATCATCAGTCATATTTATCGGTTTCTTATAGTTTCCAAGTAATGTTTTGTGTTGCCCTTGATGTACCAATAAATCATGCATTTTTAATTTCCAAATTTCCAAATTATCTTCCCATTAAACTTCTCCACCTCAAACTTGTGAGATGCCATTTCCCAAAAATACTACACTAATTCTTTGAGCTCTGACACCACTTGATAAAAAATCAGGAAAACTCAATCTTCCTGAACATTAGATTGGGATATCTCATATCTCACTTTCACCACTCAAATAAAATGCCCAAGATGCATTAACAAGTGAAATATAATTGGGAAAAACATAAAAACAATAAAACAAGCAATATCAAAAATCTTCAAAGCACAATACAAATGGAAATAGAGAGGGATACACACATATACGTGATTCACCCAAAATGGGCTACGTCCACGGGCAAGACGGCAAAGATGTATTCACTATTAAGAGGAAAGATAACAAGGTTGGGGTTATACAAAGTTACCTAATACAATCTCAAAGAATGCTTAAACAAAGAACTTCCTACCATAAAACCACTTACAGTTGATCCCTTTCTTTGATTCAGTGTAGCGGCAAAGAAATGTCGACAAAATAGGTCAAGATGAGCCCCGGTGGTGGCTCTAGGGTTTCACAGTGAAAACCCCTAATTTTCTCCTCTATTTTCACCCCAAAACTTTTCTCTCTCTACACTCTTCGGTTTTTCCCCTTATATATATCTCTTCAACTCGGCCTGTGCACCTTTTTATCTCTCGTGCCCGGGCACCTTTTTCCTCTCTCGTGTTCGTGTGCCTCTTTCTCACTCCCATCTCATCCGCGAACCTCCATCCCTCTTTATAACATCTTTTAAAGAGCCCAATTCAAAATGACGAGTAATGCCCTTGTTGATATCAAAAATACCACATGGGGGTGATTTAACATCACGCCCCAACAACCATAAATGTCCACTGAACTAAGTCGTCAAACACTTTTATATAGCAAAATGTTTTTATAAGTTATCAACCCTAATATTGAAGGAAGGTGCACCTCAAAAATCTTCTAAAAAAAGGTGTTTCGTAGTTGGAAGACCATCCAATTTAATCATTTCGACCTTGAGATGTTTGGATATGATGGGAAAAAGACTTGCAAGTCCTAAAAATAGTACAGCTTGCAAAAAGTTATTTGGACCGTCTAGTTTTGAGATTTTTAAGTATTATTGATCTACATGTTTTGTACCATTTTTGAAATTTTAAATTTCATAACTAGAGACAAAATAGAATATCAGGCCATCATAAAACTTTTGAAACCCAAACTACATCTCTAAACAAAATTTAAAGGTGCTCCTTACTTTTACAGCATAAGGATTGTACCTTATACAAAGGTCACCCATATCTTTAAGTAAAAAGATTATAGAAAGTTTGCAATCTTAGAAGTAAAGTGCACCTAAAAAATCCAATTAAAGAGTGTTCTAAAGATGGAAAACCTTCACATGGATCATCTCCACCCCAAGCTATATAGAATAAAGAAAAATAATAATTTCAAGTCCTATAGATAGTGCATTTGGTAACAAGTCATCTAGACCTAAGGTTGAGAATTTACCCGGTCCAGATCTGAAACCTGAAATTCAGATCCTATCCAGATCTGGGTATGGATCCACAATTTGGATTCGAAATTATGATAAAATTCGAGTATATAACGATCCAATTCAGATCCAACCCAATTTTTCTCTCATGTAGTTCCGTCTTAAGAAGAGACACCCCCACCCTCTCTCTGGTGAGAAGAAAATCTAATTCCCAAAGGGAAAGTATAGAATGAGACCATTTACATTTGGCACAATGTGAGACATTAATCTTGACATCAAACTTCACATTAGATAGTTGTAAGTAATTGTGACCACCTTGTATCAAAGGTAAATGGTCTCATTGTATACAATCCCATTCCCAGATTTGTCAATTTTCTCTTTCTCTCTTTCCCTCCTAACCTAGTTCCCAATTTTCCAGCACAAAGGGAGATATTCCAAAATTCACAGCTCTTTCTCCATCATGTGGAAAGGAAAGAAACCGAGTTTCCCTTTAGAAAAACCGGAGAGTGAGTCAGGATAGAGGGATCTCTCTCTATGTTAGTTGCTAGCCTTAAAGTTCTCTCTCTCTCATTTTGCTAGTTGTTGCGCTCTCTCTCTTTCTCTCTCATTTTGCTAGTTGTTGCTCTCTCTCTCTCTCTCTCTCTCTCTCTCTCTCTCTCCTGATTTTGCTAGCTACTGACCTCAAAGTGTCCATATGCAAAGGACTTTTTGGCCAATTCTGTCTCGCCAAGACCTATAGTAAAGAAGGAGAAGTACAACACTGGAAGAGAGCTAAACTAGAGTGTTGGTGCAAAAGGGCCAAATGCTCTGAAATCTCTAGAGTGTTGGTGCAAAAGGGCCAAATGCCCTGAAATCTTAGGGCATTCGAGCTCCTCGTGCCTAAAAAACTATATTCTCTCTCTCTCACGGGCACCCAAAAGTGACGGAGACCTTGGAGTCCCCCCGAGCTATGTCTGAAAGTGATAGAATTTCAAAAGGGCCAAATGCCCTGAAAATCTTAGGGCATTCCAGCTCCTCATGCCTAAAAACTCTATTCTCTCTCTCACAATCTAGGGCATCCAAAAGTCACTGAGACCTTGGAGTCCCCTGAGCTATGTCTAAAGTGATAGAACTTCATAATACTGCATAGAATTGTATATGTTCTGAAATTTTCAAAATTTTTCGGAATAACTATGGGGCCTCGATGCGGATAGGTCCTCAGATTTGAGGTAGATGCTCAGATATGATGTTGAGGAGTCTATAACGCTGATACAATTATAGAATTTTCAAATACTGTAGAGACTTGTATATTGATTGATTAAACAATATACAATACCCATAAAAATATATGGCTAGTAACAGTTAGGATAAATCTCTACATGATACGCATCCATATCTATCCATCCATTTCTATCCACACGATAACCTAAAGAAGATGATGATTTCCAAAACCCTAGCCACACTTTTACCCTCATCCGCTCATCGTCAGTTCCTGCAAAAAATGGTCATCAAATAGTTATGCTAAGAGACCTGCAAAAACGCCCAAGAGTAAACCATAGGCAACAAGGAGAACATTTGATCTAGGAGGAAGAAACGCAATATTGGGACTCCTCAAGTAGAAACCCCTCTCCGCATCGTAATTCTAGGGCTTTCACCAGGAACTTGGATTCTCAAGAAGAAATGAATGATTTGAAATGTGGAATTGAATCGAATCCGGATCCGGATCCGGATCCTATCTATAGTTTCGTATCTAGATCTGGATCCTACTATTTTGGATCCTAACGGATCCAGATATGGATATTATGTATATTTTCTCAATTTGCACCGTTTTTTAGAATGGAAAATGATTCAATAAGGCTGCAACCCTATTAAAAGTAGTAAAGCATCACTTCAAAACTCACCGAAGATTACAATTTTGACATTTGAAAACCTTCAAATTGATCACATCTCATTCTTGACTATGTGGTTGTCAAAGAAAACTTAAGATTTCAAGCTCTAATGATAGTGTATATTATAAGATATTATCTAGACCGTCCATTTGGCCGTAAAAATAAGTGTTCATAGGTCTGAAATATTTATACAATTTTTTAAGTTTTAAATTTCATAGTTGGTGTTGAAAATTGATTTTAGAGTCATCTGATTCCCAAAGTGCCTTCCAGACAAATGAAATGAGGCGAAAATTTAGTTTGTTTTCATAAAGCCTATACCTTATAAAAACAACATCCTTTTAGAATTTTAACTTTGATAATTAGGTTGAATAGGAGTTTTTTTAAACCAATATAAGATTTCCGATACATAAAATATAACTTCTAAAAAATTTTAGAGTAGCGTCTTACTCATATCTATCTATATTATATTATATTATATGATATTAAGCAAGAGTTTGGGGGTATACACAGTAACTAGGACTAACGTTATAGAAATATAAAAGATCCCCAAATATCAGGATTTGGAAAATATGTGGAGATATATCCATTACTTTAAATAATTTTTTACTATTTGCTCACTTAAACAAGGGATACGTATAAGTGCAAGTCCCACCCATTCCAAATTTATAAGTGCAAGTCCCCCTCAGATCTAAATCTATACCTGCAAGTCCCACTCATTCCTAAAATTTGGGGTGCAAGTTCCCCCAAAATTATTTTCCTATATTTTAAACCTCCTCTGAAAATAGGTCCACCCTTTGCTAAAATTTTGGCAGCTAAATACTCCCCAAAATATTTTTCCTATTTTTTACGAACTTCCTAAAAATTGAACCTACTAGATCTTGTTTTTTTCTTATCCCATCCTTGCCTCAAATTTGTGGGTGCAAGTCCAAGTTTTCCTTTATGTTTTAAACTTTCCAAAGTAAATCGCCCCTTTCCTAAAATTTATGCCTACAAGTCCACAACGCAAAACGTATCATGAATGTGCTGAGTTTGGCAATCATACGCGAGGTGCTTATTTAAGTCCATACAAAACCTTCTTTACTTTGCAGACAAGTTATTTCTCCTTTTCTTTAGAATGGCCTGGAGGAAGACTCATATAGACCTCTTCTTCAAGGTCACCATGTAAGAAGGCTTATTTAACATCTATCTGATGCAGAGACCACCCACAATTAACTACGATAAACAAAAGAACACGAACAATACTTATCTTGGCAACTGGTGTAAAAGTGTCTTTATAATCGACTCCATAAGTTTAGGTAAATCCTGTGGCCACCAACCTGGCCTCATTTCTCTCAACAAACCCATCACTATTGTATTTGATTTTATAAACTCATCTGCATCCAACTGTTGTCTTCCTTTTAGGTAGCTTAACAACGTCCCAAGTATGGTTCTTGTCAAGTGTTTGAAGTTTTTCTTTCATGGCCTTTCTCCACACATATTGAAAAATAGCATTTTGAAAATTGGTTAGCTCAGAATTGTTAAGATTACCATGTAAGAAGCCATTTTTAACATCTATCTATGCAGAGACCACCCACAATTAGTAGTGATAAACAAAAAAACACAAACAATACTTATCTTGGCAATTGGTGTAAAAGTCTCTTTATAGTCGATTCCACAAGTTTAGGTAAATCATTTGGCCACCAACTTGGCTTCATGTCTCTCAACAAACCCAACACTATTGTATTTGATTTTATAAAGTGATCTACATCCAACTGCTTTCTTCCCTTTACGTAGTTAACAATGCCCTAAGTATGGTTCTTGTCAAGTGCTTGAAGTTCCTCTTTCATGACCTTCCTCCACACATGTTGAGAAATAACATTTTTGAAAATTGGTTGGCTCATATTTATTAGAAATAGAACACAAAAAAATAAAATAGCCAGCAGATATATTTTCATAAGAAATACGATTTTGAATAGGATAAGAAACTGTTTGGTAAGTATAAAAAACTTGAAGTCTAGAGTATGGTTAAGAGATACGAGAAGACCTGCGCAAGAGGGAATCGGGTGAGGCCGTGGCCACAACGGAATCTTCTTCTTCCAAACCAGTTTGGTGAGTTTTTGAGGTATGTTCAGCTTTAGCTTTATCATCATGGCTTATTCAAGGTGTGTTGGACATATTACTGGTACTAATATTAGGCAAGGACAAACGACCTCTTAAATACTCCCCCTGAGTTGTAGGATCATAACATTTGTATCCCTTTTGAGTAGATAAGTATTCAAGAAGGATACATCTACTGGACTATTTATCAAGTTTATCCTGATTGTGTACAGCTATATGAACATATGACATACATCCAAATACTCATAAATGATACAAATCAAATTTGCTATTTTCAAAATTTTAAGGGGAGATTTATCTTTAAGATATTTACTCGGAAGTATGTTAATCAAATAGCAAGCAGTTAGAACAGCTTCAGACCATATAAATTTTTGGAGCATGTATCTGAAACATCAAACACCTTGTAGCTTCCAAAATGTATCTATTTTTCCTTTCAACAACTCCATTTTGCTGAGGTGTTCCAACACATGATGTTTAGTGAATAATACCAAGATTACATAAATGTTCAAAAAAATCTTTGATTGGGAGTTTTTTCTATTAGCAGTAGTCTATGCGTCGAACAAGTTACATCTCCAAAATATGATATCCTAAAGTTAACTTAGGGATAGCAACGAGCTGGGCGTAGGCCGAACCTGGCCCTAGTATCCATTGGGACCGCCCCGACGGGGGTATAGACGCCCTGGCCCAAGCATGTGCTGGGCCAAGCCAAAGAATTTTTATTTATTTATTTTTTTTAAAAAAGGAAAAAACAAAGGAAAGAGGGGAAGAGTAGGTTGGGATGAACCGGGCAGGCCCAGGCCTGTACCCGGCTAGACACGCTCCTACCCTTGGGCTATAGTTGACCCAGCATTGCTCAGCCCTTGGACAACATTTTGTAGCCTAGGCCCTAGTTTTTAAAGGGCGGGTTGACCAGACCAGTCAGTCCGGGCCACCCTCCCCATTGTTACCCTTAAGTTAATCCTTGTTTGTGTTCTCTATGAGAGAGTAAATGGACAATACACTCCTAGGGAGCATAAAATCTTTTGGTAAAGATAATATACTCATGGGAGTACATTGTCATAGTAAGTTTTCAAAAAAATTGTCCATAACGGGAATTTAATGTTTTTTTATGGAATAGTGCAATTTTCCCTACATTTTATATGAAGGTCCTACTTTTTTCATTTTTTTAGTTTTTCCAATTTTTCCCTAACCGGTTTTTATTTTAATCTTTTTTGTTTTCTTCTTTTTATTGGGCTGTTTGATAGCTTGGAGGTCTATTATGAGCCAATATGATGTTTGAAACATCAGACAACCTTAAACGCTATTCGATGTCTTAAACATCGGACAGCCCTATAATTGTATTTTTCCCTGTTTTGGGTTGGTTCAATGTTGGAAACAATTGACAGACCCCTTAACATTTTATTTCGGTTAAAAGAAGGTCAGATGTTCGTGACATTTGATGGCCTTCCAAAAGTAATCATTTGAAAGTTTGGAACATTGGACCACCCTTTTGTTCCCTTTTTTTTCTCCAACAAATGCTAAATCTAAATAGTTCTTAAGCCCTATTTCGAACTAGATTGCTCTCAACCACAAAATTATCCCTCTCTCTCCCTCCGTATTTCTACTCCTAAGCCTAAAGCTTCAAGCCCTCACTAGATCGACTTGTGCAAGCTCTCTTGTACTTTTTTTTAATTTCTATTTTGCTCATTTTCTATGGGTCGAGAGAGACGTGGGTTTTGTGGCATTGGGTTTCATATTTTACATTTCTACTTATAAAGGATTTATCAAATTGAAAAATTAAATTTCCACATTGAATTTACCTCTTTTAATATCTGACAAATTGGGTTGTATTCATTCTTTTCTCCTTGCCTTTTATTTTCTATCTGCTAAATTTGCTGTCAGTTATTTCTCGCTTCATAAAGGTATGTAAAAATTTTTGTACGCATGCAAAATATAAATGTAAAAAGTAAATAAATAATGTGTTCATTAAATTAGGATCGCATCATTCCCCCTCACTTAAAAACAACCTTGTCCTCAAGATTGATCAACTCTTTTGTTTTTTAAATATTCTCATTTCCACACCATTGGAATCTCTTTCACCATTTGAACATTTTCGAAAGCCACATCAAATGTGGGGACTTTTTCTTCTAATATTCGGTAACTTTAAGGCTTTTTGCTCGCAATGTTCCCTGTAAATATTGGGAAGCTTCACTTTCTTTCTTCACTTCCTTTTGTAGCTTTCTTTCTCTTCTCATCCAAAGTTTTCAAAAATTCAACTTTCTCATCTTTATTTCTTTTTCAATTTCCCCATATGTTGGGATCTTACTTTGAATTTGCAGGTCATCAGTGTTATATGTGTGAAACAAATCACACATGTGGGAGTTTTATTTAACTTTTCTCTATTTTATTTTGAGCCATTGGATTGCATCTAATCCAATGGTTGTGGCCATTGGATTGTATCTAATCCAATAGTTGTGGCATTGTAGGAATTTTACTCTTTTAAATGAATTAAAACCCTTTTGTTTAGAGAGGGAAAGAGTGAAAAAAAGATAGAGAGATTGGTCTGCAATTGGATTTTCTCTTGAGGGCTTAGTATGCTCTGTTTTTTAGAGAGAGTGAGCAAAAAGATTGAACTCTTGCTGTGTACCCTGCTTTAGTGAGAGAAAGTGTTAAAAAGAACCCATTTTTTAGTGTTATTGGTGTTTTATTTTTTGGTTCTGTTTAGAATGAGATAGGGGTGCTGGAAATTGATATTCTCAAATCAATAAGTAAAGTCTCGCACCATTCTCCCGTAGATATAGGTCACGATTTGTGACCGAACTACATTAAATCGTTGTGTTTTGTGGATTGAATGTTGCTGGATTTTTCATTCCATGTTCATGCTTTATAACATTCACAATACCTGTAAATGTTATAAACCCTTGCTGATTTTCACCAATCGATCCCAACAACTGGTATCAGAGCCTAGGTTTTGTTTTTAATTGTGTCTCTGAAGAAAGGGGTTTTTTGCTATTGTGGTTATTTGTTATATTTTTTTCTTAAAAATGGAAAGGGAAATGGAATTTCAAAAATTAAATAAAAATAATTGGCCAATATGGAAAATGATGATAGGAGATTTTCTTATGGAAAATAATTGGATCGGCCACTTCGAGGTACGGAGGCCATGCTTGGTTGAATGGAATATTGGGAATAAGATGTTCTTGATCGAAAATGTTTTGGCAGCTATTAGACCATGTATTTCACAATCAATTTATTTGATGTCTGTCAATGTAAAACATCTGCAGAGCTTTGGTAATATTTAATGCAATCTGTTGAGCAACCCTCTTATGCAAATAAAATGCATGAGATGAAAAAATTATTTATTTTGAAAATGATAGAAGGTGCTACAATTAAGTCGCATGTGAGTGAATTTAATTCAATTTTTGCACAATTGAGTTATTTGAAAGTGAATTTGGATGAAAAAGTATTATGCTTGCTTTTGCTGAGTTCTTTGCATGCTAGTTGAGATACCTTGGTTCCCACTGTGACTAATACAATGGGTAACAAATTTAATTTAAAAGATGTAGTTTCATTGTTAAATGAAGAGACTGGAAAGGCATTCACATAAATACTTGTCGAATCAAATTAAGTATTGGTAGTAGGAGATAGAGGAAGAACACAATATAGATACCAACCCTATGGATTTAATAGGGTCAAATCTCATAGCAGAGTCAGATCCAAGTCACAGGGAAAGAAGGTTACTTACTGGTATTACAAGAAACCTGGTCACACAAGAAAGTAATGTTATGCTTTGAAGAATAAACAAAAGGGCAAGGCCAAGGACAGCCTTGCCAAAGCAAGTACAGTTTCAGATGGTGAAGATAGGGCTACTTTTAGTGTTGCATGTACAACATTGTCTATTGCAGATACTTGGGTTTTAAGCTCTGGTAGTTCATTTCATATTTGCCTAGAAAGGTCATATTTTTCACCCTACACTGATGTGGATGGTGGCTTGGTCTATCTTGGTGATGTTTGAGCTTGCTGAAATATTGTTATCAAGCAATCAGATGGAAAGAAGCACACATTAAGAAATGTGAGGCATGTACCTGAGTTGAAGACAAATCTCTTTTCTGTCGGGCAGTTAGATGACTCTGGTTTCATAGTGACTTTTACAAATGGGTCATGAAAGATCTCATGAGGTTGAGGTTGTATGACAATATTGAAAGGGCAAAAAGATGGGAGTCTCTACACTCTTCATGGTACAACTCAAATGAATGATGCTACAGAGAAGATCGTTGCTGTAGCTAGTAAGCAAATTCAACATAGCCGTTTGAGTCATCTCAGTGAGCATGGTATGAAGGTATTGCAAACTCAAAATCTTATTCCTATTTCTAAGCATTTCCTTCTTGATTTTTGTAATCATTGTACCATGGGTAAGCAACGTAGAGTTAGCTTTAAAATAAATGAATATCATAGAAAAAGTAAAGAATTAGAATTGATTTATCCTGATGTTTGTGTCCTTGTTAATGTTAAATCTCTTGGTGGAGCTTCTTATTTTGTCACTTATTTAGATGATTATTCTAGGAAGTGTTGGTTGTATCCATTGACATCTAAGGATCAAGTTTTTGAAGTTTTCAAGGTTTTCAAAGCCAATTTAGAAAAAGAAACAGAGAGATATATAAAATGCTTGCATACTGATAATAGTAGTGAATATTGCTCGAATGCTTTTGATATTTTTTGTAAAGAGAATGACATTCGTAAAGTAAGGACTGTTCCTGGGACACTACAATAAAATGATGTTATTGAGATGATGAATATGACCATCATTGAAAGAGTAAAAAGCATGCTATCGCAATATGGTCTTGGTAAGAAATTTTGGGTTGACGTTGCTAGTACAACTGTATATTTGATCAATAGATCTCCAAGTGCACCCTTGAATGGTGAAATACCTAAAATTCTATGGAGAGGTAAAAGTGTGTCTTATGAACACTTGAGAACATTCAAGTGTGAAGCATATGTTCAAGTGCCCAATGAAAGTAAAGCCAAACTAGATGCCAAGTCAAGAAGATGTGTTTTTCTTGAGTATGGTGGTGATGATAGAGGTTATAAGATTTGAGATCCTATTCCAATTAAGACTATCAGAAGTCGGGATGTTCTCTTTAATAAGAATGTAATGTTTGTTGAAAAGAAGCAGGAAGAGTTGAAACAAGAAAGACTTATTGTGGATATACAAGAATCAAATCTCATTGTTTTACCTTGACAAGTGCAAGAGAGTCAAGCTCAAGCTCAAGACAGTTTTGATAGAGGTGATGCTAGTTAGGAGGATGACATTTAATTTGTTCAAGATGAAGAAGGACTACAAGCTATACCTGAGTCAGAATTGAGAATATCCACACGCCCTCACAAGCCCACACAAATGTATTTTCCTTCCTTATATTATGATTTGTATACTGACAGAGGTGAACATGAGTCTTTTCAAGAGGCTATTTATAACCCTAATACTGAAAAGTGCATAAGGCAATAGAGGAGGAGCTTAACGCTTTGCATAAGAATGATACATGGGAGTTGGTGGAACTTCGATATGGGAAGAAAGCATTGAAGAATATGTGGGTCTATGCTATTAAGTGGGAGGCAAATGATCTTATGCGATATAAGGCCAGACTTGTGGTGACAGGTTATAGGAAAAAAGCAGGTGTTGATTTTAATTAAATTTTTGCTCTTTTGTTAAACATAGTTATATTAGAGTTGTTTTATCTTTAATTGCTAATTTGAATTTGGAGCTAGAACAATTTGATATTTAAATTGCTTTCTTGCATGGTGATCTTGATGAAGAAATTCATATGTGTCAACCTGAAGGTTTTGAGAACAAAAGCAATCTTAACTTGGTTTGCAAGTTGAAAAAGGGATTGTATATTTGAAACAAGCATCTAGACAATGGTATAAGAAATTTGACAATTTTATGCTGGGTGAAGGTTATTCTAGATACGATTTTGATCATTGTGTGTACTTCAAGGGTCCAGCATATGATTCTTTTACTGTTTTATTGCTTTATGTTGATGATATGCTTGTTGCTAACAATGATCTAAGTAAAATCAAGTGTTTAATACTTGATATACTCAAGCATTTTTCCACCAAGGATCTTGGACCAGCCAAGAAGATTTTGGGTATGCACATCCATAGAGACAAAAAACAAGGTAAGCTTTGGTTTAGTCAATCTGAATATATTTCTAAAGTTCTTGAGCACTTCAATATGATTGACTGTAAATATGTTTCTACGCCATTAGCTGCACATTTCAAGTTATCTAAAAAGGACTCTCCAATGAATGAGGTAGATAGAAGTAAGATGAAGAATGTTCTATATACTTCTGTAGTGGGTAGTTTGATATATACAATGGTTTGTACTAAACCTAACATTGGCCATGCAGTGGAAGTTTTTTCCAGATTTATGTCTAATCTAGGTTGGGAACATTGGCAAACAATTAAGTAGATTCTTCGGTATTTGAAGGGGACACGAAATGTATGCTTGTGTTTTGAAAATTCTCATTGGGAGTTGTTGGTTATATAGATGCAGATTATGCAGGATGCTGTGATACTAGAAGGTCTACCACTAGATATATTTTCAATGTTGGTAGTGGTGCTATCACCTGGATGTCAAGGTTACAGGATATTGTTGCCTTGTCATCAACTGAAGTTGAGTATGTGGCATTGACTGAGGCAGTGAAGGAAATGATTTGGTTGAGAAGGTTACTTGGAGAGTTTGGGGTGAAACATGATAAACATGTTGTTGATTTGTGATAACCAAAGTGTTATTCATTTGGCTAAGAATGCAGTTTATCACTCCAAGACAAAGCATATAGATATTATATATCATTTTATTCAGTTGGCCCTCGAGCGTAGAGAATTGCAGGTGGACAAGATTCACACTGAGAAAAATATTGCTAATATGTTGACAAAGGTTGTCTAAACTGAAAAAAAACATGATGTAAAAAAGACTTTCGAGGTTGGAGGAGTCATAACCTCGAGTGGTGCATTGGTAATTATTTCAGGGACTTTGTGTTTTGTCTTCAAGTAGAAAAATGTGACATGTATGAAAACAAATCACACATGTAGATATTTTATTTAAATTATCTCTCTTTTATTTTGGACCATTGTATTGCATCTAATCCAATGGTTGTGGTGTTGTAGGAACTTTACCCTTTTAAAGGGATTAAAAGCCTTTTGTTTAGAGAGAGAAAGATCGAGAAAAAGATAGAAAGATTGGGCTATAATTGGGTTTTCTCTTGAGAGCTTAGTATGCTCTATTTTAGAGAGAGAAAGTGAGCAAAAAAGGCTTAAACTTCATTGTGGGTTTGTTGTGTACCTTGTTTTAGTGAGAGAAAGTGTTAAAGAGAACTCATTTTTAGGTATTCTTTGTGCTTTATTTTCGAACTCTGTTTAGAGTAAGAAATAGCTGCAGGAAATTGATATTTTGAGTTCGATTTCACTTTATAATATTCCAAATAAGTAAGTAAAGTATCGCATCATTCTCCTGTGGATGTAGGTCACGATTTGTGACCGAACCACGTTAAATATTTTCTGTGGATTGAATGTTGTTGGATTTTTCATTCCATATTCTTTATTTGATATTATGTAATTTTCATTGCTTGTTTATATTGATATGAATGCGCAACAGCTATGAATGTTATAAACCCTTGCTGATTTTTCACCAATCAATCCCAACAATTAGCTCTAGAGGATCATCAGCATTAGGCTCCTTGTAAGCCCTTTGCTCCACTGAATCATTGAAATTCTTTTAATATTGGTGATCTAATCATCAATGTTTTTCACGATTTTCCTCAATGCTGGTTTTATTACCTCCATCAATTGCCTTATTTCCTCCATGGCGACACACCCATTGGAAAGAGCCTTGGAACATTGCGCTAATAACCTAATGTTCCCTTGCCAAGGGTTCTATATGTTGTGTTTATGTAAACCTCTTTTGATTTTTAATAAAATGGGTAGGGGCCCGATATCCCCACTGATTCACCAAAAAAAAAAAAACAAAAGATTTGTTATGATCCTATGCCAAATATAATTGCAAATACTAAAATGAATTTGAGCTTTATTAAAAATATAACCGCTTCGATGGGACAAACCTCCTTATAAGCCACTTCGAGCAGGCCAATCCTCCATTAGGTTTATACATATATATATGGAAAAGTCTTCTTAACGCCTATATGCAAAAATGAATAGTGATTTCGCCTATCTTCATCAACGTCCAAGTTTCATCACGCGGTCACGATTGTCCGGTAGTGTTTTATTTTTCATTTTTTTTATGAATTAGAACGATATGAAAATTTGAAGGTATGTACATCTTACTGAGGCGCATCTAATAAAAGTATAAAAACAATTATCCGTGAAAAATAAATTGATCAAAATACCCCTGAAACATTTCAGTGTATTTGGCCAATTTTTTTATGTAAAATATTGTTTTTATATTTTTCGAAGATTCTTCTATTTTTGATTAATACACACTCCAAATTTCAAGTCATTCCGATTTGTAGAAAGAAAATGAAGTATGAAATACTACTGGACAATCGTGATTATACGATGAACTTTGGACGGTGATGGAGGTAGGCAAAATCACTATTCATTTTCACCTATAGACGTTGCGTAGTGTTTTCCTATATATATATATATATATGTTTCCAAGCTCCCTTCTACTCGTTTCGCTCTCCGTATTTATTTCCTTCTAAAACACTATCTCCCCATCTAAGCAACTGTAATCTTTAAGTAATACTTATCCTACCAATTAATCAAATATACATCATACCCATCCAAAAAACAAATCCAACCTACATTCTCTAAACAATAGGAAACTACTTCCTATACAGTCTACGAATCAAGATTACGATCGTTTAGTGTTGTGCCTTGATTTCTATCGCCCGAGTAGGATTTCTATGATTTTTTATGTGAATGTGGCTGTGTAATTTCTCATGTGTATTGTTTTACACGAGATTATTGTGTTTAGTTTCATTATCGGGTTTTCATGGAAATGGGCGATCTATTTTGGTATTTGAGTGTGGCGATTATTTGTTGTTTGGGATGAAGAAATAGACAAACAATTTAATCCCAATTTAATCCCTGCAGTCTTGTTAAAGGTCTAGTTCCTTGTTTATTTTATTTATTTTTTGACTTTCTTCATTTTGATAACGGCGCGTGTCTTCCCTCTGCTCAATGTTTTTGTTTTAGTTACATGTTCTTGTGCTCAAATTTTTTTTGTTTTAGTTACATGTTCTTCTTGCTCTTTGTACGCAATTGTTTTTTATGACATGGTATAATAAGGTTGAAGACTTTAAACGTTTGTTGAAACCGTTTCAACCTGGATAAAGGAGGTGGGTTGAGTTAGGTGGCAGCCAGCCTAAAACTTTGCCACATCTAATCGTGAATCCAGAACCTATATTAAATGGAGGAAAATGATTCATGTAGCCAATCCCAAATAATTGGAATAAGACATGGATGATGATGATGTTTTTATTTATAGTACTATGTATTTACTCGTATTCCCCATGGCAGTTGGGATTTTTTCATTGTGAAATTTTATAAAGAACTCTTTTGTTTATATTTGGATCATGTAGTTGTAATAATTGAGCTAAAACTTACAACTGATAGAGGGGTTTTTATTGTTTTTGTTTATCAACATGCGGACTTCATGCTTGCTCCGAGATTTTATGTCATTCTTGTTTTCAATTTTTATTTGTTTTTTCCTTTTAGAAATATGACCTTATTAACATTCGTTTTGATCTAATTTTCCTATTGGATGTTGATTTTCACAGTTTCACTCTATGTAATATAGCTCTTTCTGTTCATAACCTCAGACTTGCAGTTTTAGCTGACCAAAAAATTCACCAATAAAGTTGTCTATGTATTCCAATGTCGGAATGTTGTTATATTCGCATGTTATAGGGACATGCGACTTTACTTTCATCTTTTTTTACTTTTTCTTGTTCCTTCATGATGCTTCCATTTTTATATTAGATAGTGTTTGTATTTTGTGTTAGTTACTACTTTTCTTAAGTGGATTTATTAACTTCTAAGATGATTCATTTCCAATGGTTTTGTGGGCTCAGATTTTGTGTGAATTTGTGAGAATTATCAATGGCTGAGAAATTTTTTATGCATGAAATGTGAATTTCTTTCAATTTAGTAAGAGTTCAATAATGGTTTTGTGCTTATTTCCTAGTACTTTGTATTTTTCCTTTACCGTGGGAGATTGGGCCTCTGTTGCACTCTCATCCTTGCCTAGCTTTTTTTCTGCAATATTATATACTTATTTATACATTTTTTATTATTAATTATGTGTTGCGAATATTATGTCTCATCAAGAAATTTTTTTAAGTAATTCACTGGAAAAAAATAAGCCCTATCTATTTAAGAATTAGTTAATTTGAAAGGGTTAAGGAGGTGGTATAAGTGGGAATGGAAACGACAACTTGGGTACTAGGGTTTGAGGGTGCTATCACCACGAACCAACTCCTTTCCCAACATGTATCAAAAGATCGTACTTTCCCAACATGCATCAAAAGATGGTACAGGAAAGATATGAAACGTGCTTTCCCAACATGCATCAAAAGATGGTACAGGAAAGATATGAAACTTGAAAGACTATCCAATTCATTAGGGGAAATCAAATGAAAAGCTCGAACAAATATTTCCAAACTGCAAAACATCGGTACATAGAGAAAGCAACATCAGACATGACGATACAAGAATGACAAACAAATTTGAAAGAGGGTCTCCCAAACCATCCAGCTATCAGATTACAGCCATGGCCACCACCCCTAAGATCATCAAGACAACTGTTGAAGCTGATCCAATCTCTGCCCCACTATCGAATGGCGTGTTATCAACCAGCGGCTGGCTAGTCGAGAAGGGCGGCTGTTGGGCTGTGCCAGAGAACGAGAACGGTTGTTGATTAATCAGAGGCTGCGGATGCAACGGCTGCTGTTGAGTCAGGGGCCCCTGTTGAGGCAGAGCTTCTTGTGTTGTCAGAGGTTGTTGTGGTGCCACAGGCTGTAGTGGTTGCTGTGATGCCAGGGGTTCCGGTTGAGGTGCTAGGGGCTCGGGCTCATGTGGTGTCAAGGGCTCCTGTGGTGGTGCAAGTGGCTCCTCCTGAGTAAGGGGCACTGCAGCTCCACCAGCAGGTTGTGGATGAAGTGGCTGCTGGCCAAAAGGCAATCCTGACGATATGGGAGTTGCAAAAGGAGGATGCGCAGAAACCTGCCCAGGCGCCCCCACCGAACCACAGTGTTGGTTATTGCGTATATCGTCGCTAGCCTTCCAGTTCAGCTCCCCATCTTTGTCCCTTATCTGCATGTTTCCATCATCGAGCAGTACCAGTGTCTCAATGTGGTTCCCTTCGGCGCCTGTGTCCCAGGCCGACATGGAGCCATCATAGATCTCGAGACCGGCGTCTGAGAAAACAAGGCTGCAGGCATTGGATGTACTGACAGGAGTGCACTCCGACTCCCAGACACTCTGCCCACCATGCTCAATCTGCATGTAGCAGAAGTCGCTGCCAAAGCCTCCCGCACCGATGGCCGTCTGGGTTCGAA
Source organism: Amborella trichopoda (assembly GCF_000471905.2). The sequence goes on from NW_006499827.1 coordinate 3,132,308, forward strand.
TCAGGAGGGCATGGTACTCCCCGGAAGGGGAGGTTACGAAGACATGAGCAACTCCTGGCGACGTTAACACTGTGGAAGTGGAGTATGGGGTGGGAGGTATGCTTGCGACGATCTGTTGCTTCGTGACCCTCTGAATTGTGCCCGGGACTGGCGTAACCGCCGCACTGGGTGGTAGTGGGCTCATAGCCATGGCTAAGAGTAGAGAAGCAAGGTAAAGAGTTGCCAGCTTCTCCATGGATAGGTTCTCTCTCTCTCTCTCAAGCTTTTGATGTTTCCTTTCTCTCTAATGAAGTTTGATCTCTCTCGCTCTGGTTGTTGTTTGTGTGTCCTGAGGGTGGATGTTTATATAGAGCAGTTGTGCCTTTGAGTTGTTGTTATGGTGGGGCTGTTAAGCATGCGTAAGAAGAAGGGGGGATTAGATTGTGGTCCATCGTTCAAATAGTAGTCCAATTAATATTAAGAGTGAGGGGAGTTAGTGTATTAGGCCCAACAACTTCAATTGGGGTATTTTAGTCTTCATTCGGTACAGTAGATAGTTGATTAATATGAAACATCTTTTGAATTCTCACACTCTAATTCATCTCACGACTAGTGTACTAAACTTTGCGGTCTCTGATTTATCAAATATTATACATGGACAAATGACTGGTATACTATGCTCCCTCAGGAACATACTATATATTTACCCCCTAGAGCAAAACCCCAACTTGGGTTTTCAATTTGAAGTTTCAGGATCTATCTAATTATAACTAGTTGATTTTGTTCAAGGAAAAAACTTAAATTTTGAGTTAATAAATATCTAGATCATTCCCTTTATGTTCAGCGAAAAAATAGATTTTGAGTTCATCTTAAATCATTCCCTCCAAAAATTGGGACGGTTCCTGTATAATTGGGATTATATTTTGTTTAGGCACATACATAAAGAGTGAAAGTTGAAATTTTATTTTATTTGAGGTCGTTTGCAGGATTCTAGAAATCACATCCCTAATATTTAAGATAAAAAATTATATCTCTAGAGTAAACTGATCCATTGCAAAACTATTTAATGTATAGATGTGGAATCAATAGCTATAATTTATACGGCGTTATACTTCATGCTTATTTTGGCAAAGGGACACATTTAACAAAGGAAAAAGTTTACATAAGGATGCAACCTTATAATGTAGAACTACGAATGTATCTCAAAAGTCTATCAGATAGCTTTAATGTTGAAAAACCCTTTGATTGATCATCTCGACATGGAGATATATGATCATGAAAATAAAAAGATTTTAAGTCTCAAAAATAGTGCATTTTATAACATATTATCTACACCGTCCATTTTCAAGATTTTCATATGTTTATAGATCTACTTGATTTTAACCATTTTTAAAATTTAAAATTCTATAATTAGATATAAACATAAATTCTCTCGCCTTTTCATTAACTTCAAAGGTCGCTGAGGGCACCAACAATAGAGAGCACACCCATAGAGGAAAAGGACCATGTAGAATGAAGGGTGGCAGCGGGCCGGGCCAGGACCAGTGCAAGGCGCTGTCCCCATAGGCCGGCCATGACCATGTTAGGGCCAGGATGAGCTAAAAATGAACAAAAAACAAAAACAAGGAAAGAGAACCAGGCTGGGCCAGGCTGGCCCTTAGGCCATAGTGTGTGGCCCATGGGGCCTACACTTTTAGGGTCGGACCAAATGGGCTGTGTTGGGCCACTCAGTCCATTGCCAGCCTATGTAGAACGATTACTAAAGAGTAACTTTTCAAGCATGTATAGCCCCCTACGGGAGCACAATAAAATATTTGTTTAGGGTTGCAAATGGGGCCCTAGCCTAAGCAAGTTCAGGGACCTTTGGCTACTTGGGGTTGGCTGTCCTAGCTTCAGTCCATTTCATACTTGACCTGACAAAAATAAATAAAATGAAAAATAAATAAATAAATAAATAAAACGTATAACCAAATAAAACCTTGAGCCAGGGGCCATGGCTCCTAGGCCTAGCCCAACCCAGCCGATCCCAACTCGGCCTTAAGGCTAACATTTGTGCCCTAGGCCCGGGTCAGGCAAACCAAGTAAATTCACGCCACCTGACTCATTGTCAAATAATCGTAGGGCATGATTTTCCTCACGCACAAATATAGAATGTGCGATTTTTGTTCTTGTTATTTTCTTTATTGGTCTCCATTGAGGTTATGTCCTAAAGATTTGAGGTCCCAAATATAGTTCTAGAGTTGAATGGGTCGGATCAGGTCCGGATCCACCAGGATACTGATTTGGATACGAAAATTATACATGGGATTTGGATTTGGATCCGGATAGGATCC
>NW_006499827.1:3166536-3181723 GCF_000471905.2 Amborella trichopoda
CCTTTTTGTGGTCCCTCGTCTTCTTCATTCCCCTCAAGAAAGATGTCTTCGAGGCAAAATTGCATCCATCGCGATTCTCATCAATCAACAAATGCCACACCACAAATTACAACATTTATTGAGGAATCTGAAGAAAGATATTGGTAGACAAGAACCCCTTTTATCATAAAAAGCTAGCAATGGATCACAGTGATTTTGATTTTGGAGATCAAAACAACATCTTTTAGTCTAAGTTTGATTTTGGATCTTGAAGATCCCAATTCACATTTGGCTTTATATCTAGAGGCCCGATTTCATAGTTACACACTTAAAATTGAAAGTTGAAAATTGAAATGAAATTCTTTAGTTACACTAATTTCAGGCATATTAGCGTAAATTTCTCAAAAATAAAAAATTCTTAATAAAAAAAATATGTAAACGATCGAGGCCCAAACATTTAATTAATGATGATGATATACCCGGACGATGATAAAGGCAAGACGGCTAACTTAATGAGATGCTATGTCTTTTTGTCCAAATATTAAAACATTAATTGATAAATTTTACCAAAATTGGTAAAATCCTTTTTATCTCATACATGCTGAATTTGTTATTCTCTCCAAAAAGAGTTTGCGCCATAGCTGACAACACCAGTGAAATAAGAAGCTAGTAATGGATCACAGTGACATTATACTCCACAGTCAATGAGCCGGTGGCCAACAAAATAGTCCGGAGTTGTGCATAGCCCTGAGCCAGTCTGAAAGCTCCATTTCCACCCACCACAGACATCTCCCTCACATCCTGCAGTATCGGGTTCCTTCCGACCACCGTGAGCGTGCTTCCATTGAATTCGCCATCCGTGAACACAAAGTTGAGGGCCATGGTGACGCTTAACTCTGTCTGAGAAGAAACTACTTCAATTCCCTGTACCGTGCCGATCAGCTTCGAAGTGAGGTTGGGGCCTTCTGTTAGTAGGTCGTCATGCACGTAGATGCTACCGAAGCTAGTGGGTGAGGCCTGGGTGCTATTCAATTCGGCCACGAGTACGGATGTGGGGTTTGGTCCGGTGAGCACTCCTTGGAAGTAGAAGTGGAGGTGGCTCACCTTGGGTTGGCCCATGCCTACGGTCTCTCTCCAGTCATCTGCCATGGAGGTCGCTATGGCCAAGAAGAAAAGTAGCAACGCCACTGTAGGTGCTCCTTTCATCTTAGATAGATCTTGAATTGAGTTACAGAGAGGTGAGGCGTGCTCTTTATACTCCATGTCTTTACGTAATCCCCAATTTCTATAGGGTTGGTCTAAATAGAGCCCGGGACTTGGCATAAATAAAATAGGGGGCACAAATGGTTGTCCACAAGACTTGTAAGATGGTTGACTAAAATAACAGCCCATTTATGGTACTCTAAAATGGGATCGCATACAAAGGAACTATTTACTTTTGATAAGTTACATATACTTACAACCAACCAAATCATGTGAGAATCTGATAGCTGGAGTGTTCCTCAAAGTGTGAGTAAATTACCTTTGAAGTATCGGCTTAATCAATGAAAAAAAGTATAGCCATTTAATTTTACATCCAATGGTCAAAGTTAATTGTGACTACCCGATACTAAAGATATATGATTTCATTGAATAATTTTTTATCTAAAATTATTTCCATTGGATTTTTCGTTTTTATATGAATATTTTCATATCATCTTTGATCTATCTTATGAACAACTTTGAAAGAAATAGTTTTATATCAAGCCCTATATTTGATGGGAAAAGTTTATACAAGGTTGCAACTTTAAAATGTAGAACTACAGATGAACATCAAAAATCCATTGGAAAAGGTTGTTTTACTATTGAAAAACTCTCTAACTGATCATCTCGATGTTCAAATGTATGACTATGAAAAAAGAAAGGATTTTGAGTCTCAGAAATGATGCATCTTACAACACATTATCTAGACCGTCCATTTTCAAGATTTTCATATGTTTATAGATGTACTTGATTTTAATCATTTTTGGGACTTAAAATTTTATAATTAGATACGAAAATAGAATATGAGATAAGACTATTTTTACATCCAAATTATATGCTATGATAAAATTTGGAGGTGCGCTTTAAATGGATTGTTTAAGGTTGCAACCTTATAGAAACCACCCCCATAATTAACTGTTGCTCAAATAGATGATCAAGAGTTATGAGGGGAAATTCATATGGTACATTTTTTTTAGCACCATAAACAGTTTCGATTTTTTTTTTTTTAAGTTGATCTAAAGAATGAATCAAAGTAATCATAAGTTATTTCTACCAAAAGAATATCATATGTTTTTGGAAAATTGATCACGGGTTCATGGTGATACGTTGGTCTTGAAGGGCCACTAAATATTTCTCTTATAAATTAATTGGAAATTTATCCGAATACCCCGTTGATACGAAATATTTAATATTTTGCCCATTTGCAACTATTCTAACTCAACACGATGTGGTTTTCTATGAGTATTTTGAACTTAAATCAATAAATATAGGTAGAGTGTTGAAATATTCATTTTTCTAAATTAATAGAATGCGTGCGATCATCGTGCTTGGAACTTTCAATGTCTTCAACGCAAAGAAGTCATTAGAGTAGCATGTGATCGTTTTGGTGATCTTGAAAATTTCTTTCTTTGACAATTAATTATTATGGAAAAGTATAGTATGATCCAAGATAATATTTGATCATATTATAGGTTACCCTAAAGTAATTTATATACTTTTTTTTTTGGTTTGAGTGTTAATTTTTTTTAATATATGTCATTGACATTCTTCCAATTGTCCAGGTTCTTCTTATTTTAAGCTCTTGATTTTTTATATGTTTTAACCGTCTCTTATGGAGAGGGCCAAGTGGCGGGTCGACACATGCCGTAGATAGTTGGAAGTAGCATATAATGTGGAAGGGACACATGTATTGACACATGTAGGTCAAAAGAAACAGCAATATGGATTATGTATAGGGAAAAGTATATTTAGAGCGAGGCATTAAATAACTAAATTTAATCTTATCATAAAAATTTCACTAAAATAGGTTGTTTTGACGTCCAAATATCTTTAAATTGATCATCTGGACATCAAGATGCATAGATATAAGAAAAAAATGCATTGAAAGTTATGAAAATAGTGTATTTTGTAATACATTTTTGGACCGTCAAATTTTAAGTTTTCATAGATATATCGATATGCATTATTTTTTAAGCTTTAAACTTTATAAATAAGTATAAAAATATATTTTAAGGCTATCACAAAGATTTCCAATATTAAATCCACATTTCTTGACACAATTTGAAGGTAGGCTCTAATTTGATTGTTTAGAGCCTATGCTCCATACAAATTGCACCCTTACATATGGGAAAAGTTTATATAGAGGGGAGGCTCTAAACAATCAAATTGAAGCATATCACAAAAAATTCACTATAAGAGGTTGTTTTTATGCCCAAATATCCTCAAATTGATCATCTCGACATCAAGATGTATGGATATGAGAAAAAAAATAGATTTCAAGTTTTGGAAATAGTTTATTTTGTAACAAATTTTTGAACCGTCAATTTTCAAGATTTTTAAGTTTTCATAGATATGTCGATCTACACTATTTTTTAAGCTTAAAACTTTATAAATAAAGCTGAAAATATATTTTAAGGCTATCATAAAGATTTTCAATATGGAAACCATATGTCTCAACGCTATTTGAAGGTAGGCTCTAATTTGATTGTTTAGAGCCCAGGCTCTATACAAACCACACCCTATATATAAGAAAAATGAGGAAAATGATTTATGTAATTAAATGGATGATTTGGTTATGGTTTTCAGCCACTAAGGAAGGGAAGGGGGGGGGGGGCAAATCTCAGCATTCTCATTATGCTTAGAGATAGGAGTTGTCGTCCCAAATCATTTTGGTCACCACCGTTGGCAGGTACATTGAAGCCTAACTTTGATGGTAGTTCCCTAGGTAATCCAGTTATTGCAGGTATTGGTGGGGTGCTCAGAAATGGATGAGGTAATGTTATTTTTTCTTTTGCTGGTCCCATTGGTTGTGCTACTGCTAATAAGGCTGAACTAAGTGCGGTGTATCATGTGTTGAAAATTTTCAAGGAGATGAATTCTGGGGATTCTGTTTGGATTGAAGGTGACTCCTTGATCGAAGGCGACTCCTTGAATGTAATAAAGGGAGCAGTGGATGCCTTGGGATTTACATTCACTTTGGCTTAGGGTTATGGATATCTCTCTCTCTATCACAGTTTCTTTTTATCATGTTTACCCGTGAAGCTAATTCTTTAGCTGATGTATTGGCAAATGGGGCGGAGGGGGGAGGGGGGGCAGCTTCTCTCTTTGGTTATTTTTGATTCTATAATTGGTTTCTAGAGATTAATAACAGATCGAACATTTGTCAAAAAAAAAAAAATTTATTTGATAGGGCTGTAGCCCTATCAAAATAAGTAATCCTCACCTCTTAACTTATTGAAAATTGCAATTGAAGCATTAAAAAACCTTTACATATTGTATCTTGGCTTGAAAATTGCAATTGAATTATTAAAAAATCTTTATATGTCCTATCTTGGCTTGAACATCCGGGTGGTGAAAAAAAATAGTAGTTTAAGCTCTAAAAACAGTGTATATTGTAAAAAATTATCTAGATCGTCTATTTTGTTATAAAAATAAGTGTTCAAATATCCGAAAGATTTGTATCATTTGCGAGTTTCAAATTTCATTGTCGGTGATGGAAATTGATTTTAAAGCGATAGACAGTTCTGTTGCCAAAAGTGCTTTCTAGACGAAGATTTGAGATGAGGCTTTCTTTTGTTTTCATAAAGCCTAGGCGTTGTAGCAACCTCATAGAAATAAGAGATGCACTTTCCATAACGCCTATGATTTATTGGAAAAAAAGAGAAAACAATAGAGCCTCACTTTGAAGGAAACTCGTTTGATAGGGCTTTCACCCTATTCAAATAAGTGAAGCCTCACCTCATAACTCATTGAAAATTGCAATTTAAGCATTGTAAAACCTATATATCATTCATCGCAGCTTGACCATTATGATTGTAAAAAAAAAAAAGGATTTCAAGCTTTAAAAATAGTATATATTGTAACAAATGATCTAAACCGTCCATTTAAAATAAGTGTTCATAGATTCGCAAGATTTGTACCAATTTTTAAGTTTCAAATTTTTTAGTTGCAGAGAGACAATCCCCACTGACAGTTTTATTAGGTTGACCTTAATGAGGACTTTGCATGAATAAAATAAGGCCACGCATATGGTGGTCCCAGGAGACCTTGTAAAATGCTGAAATAAAAATAAGGAAAAAGTTTGTAGTCCCAGGAGACCTTGTAAAATGATCAAATAAAAATAAGGAAAAATTTTATAGTCCCAAGAGACCTTGTTAACTGCTCAAATAAAATAAGGAAAAAGTTTATATAAAGCCGAGGCTCCAAACAATCAAATTAGAGCCCCCCTCAAAACTTTCACTAGAAAAGGTTGTTTTGATGCCCAAATATCATCAAATTGATCATCTCGGCATCAAGATGCATGGAAATCAGAAAAAAACGGATTTCAAATTGTGGAAATAGTGCATATTGTAACGCATTTTTGGATCGTCAATTTTCAAGATTTTCAAGTTTTTATAGATCTGTTCAATGTACACTATTTTTGAAGCTTTAAATTTTATAATTAAATATAAAAATACATTTTAAGGCCATCACAAAGATTTTTAGTATTGAAACTACAGTTCTCGACCCTATTTGTAGGTGCGCTCTACTTTGATTGTTGAGAGCCTCAGCCCATATATGGTGCTCCACCAAGTAACAGCCATCGGTTGGGATAATTTTCAAGATTTCATATCATCTCTTATATACCATGAACAACTTTGAAAGAAAGTTTTGAGTCTGTAAAACCATAGACTTGATTGTTGCCCTAGTAGACAATCTAGATTTATCATCGAGGGGAAATTGATACGGTACATTCTTTTGAGCTCCATTCCCCCATGGCCATTTTTCCATGTAAGGTACACAATAATCACCATTAGAGCCTTTTCCTAACTGTATGAAATCAGCTATACGAATTCAGATATGCTATTTTGTTCTATGAAGGGCTATATCCTCAGTGTGACCATAAATCCCCATATCTTTTTTTACTATTTCTAACGTTATCTTTTTAGTTATGCCCCTTATCCTTTTTTAGCCTTCTACTTGAAACAACACTCACCTCTTTATAATTGTTATACTTCTACTTGAAACAACTTTCACCTCCTTATAATTATTATACTAGGTCTGTGTTGCACATAACCAGCCCACCTAAGTCTACTATCTCTCATTTTATCGTCTATTGAAGCCACACCAAAGTCTAATTTCTCTCATCTTAACGCCTATTGAAGTTATACCTAAGTTCTCCCGAATATATTCATTTCGAATTTTGTCCCTTCTTGTCTTGTCACTCATCCATCTCAACATCCTCGTCTCAGCTACACTCATCCAATGGGTATATTGTTGCTTGACGTTCCAACATTCTACTCCACAAAGAAAAACTGGTCTCACAGTTGTCTATAAAACTTCTCCTTCAGCTTCATTGGTATGTGACGATCACATAAGGCTTTGGTTACACATAACCACTTTGTCCACTAGCTCTAATTCTATATGCGAAAGATTGTATATAATAACACCCCTTATGTCACAATAGTTGAGAAATTTTATTATGGATTTTGTTCGCAATGATATATCCTCAACCACTTGATTTCGAATCTAATGGTCAGTAATAATTGTGACTTCCTTTTGTAAAAAATAAATAGTCTCATTGTATACATATCATTTTCTTTATTTGACAAATTAAATAGCTATTAAGCTATGGTAAAGTATAATATGATCCATATGATTAATATTTGATCATATTATAGGTTATTAAAAGAATACGTTTTATTGTAGTTTATCTTCTTAAATTTTTTGAATGTTAAAAATCTTTTCAGTTTCATTGACATTCGCCCAATCGCCCACGTTCCCCGAATCTCGTTGATGATTTTTATAGGTTTTAGCTCTTGAGTCTCGGACGGGTCATGCAAGTTGAGACAAACTTTATCTTCCTATACTTTATTCATTTTAGGTATCATGTGGAAGGGACAAACCTATTGAGAAACTTAGGTCCAATTGCCAAAGGAACTGCAATAAAAATAAATAAATAGTTAAGGGTATAGTTTATTGTGCGTCCCTAGATCAAAACAACGGATCGAGCCGACTAGTCGGTCCTGGCCCGATCTGGTTAGTCCACTCGATTCCAACTAGATCGCTGATTAGTGCTCGATTTTTTTTTGAAAAAAATGCAATTTCGGTAAAAAAATTCCAAAAAACTTAAATAGTCCCAAAAAATTGTAAAAATGTTTAAAATTAACATGTATTGTTTTTTTATATTATCACATAAAAAAAGAAAAAAATAAAAATCATAAGCAAAATTGGGTTTCGGAGAAAATGATTAGACACCTGAAGCATTACTTTTTTTAGTGATCAATATATAATAAATATATAATATTAATATGTAATCAATATATACTATACAATATAAATTAAATTAATAAAATAAAAATAAAAATATAATATAAAATATACTATGATATAATATTATAAAATATTATAATAGTTCAACTCGAACCATGCTTTTTTTTGGGTATTTTAGAATTCAATTAAAAATATCAGTAAAATATAAAATTGTTCATCCCTTTGTGACAAATTTGATAAATTTCCATTCCTCTCATATCTGTGTCTATGTGTATGTCTATGTGCCCCTTGGGCTGTTGGTGGTGTAGGTATTAGATTGAAGATCAAATCAGATGAACAACGCAAAATTTTTATATCCCCCGAGTTGAGGGACCTACGGGCTTGGCACCTTGTCGGGCCTGACCAACTTTGGTGCGTTTGAGTCTACTCACCCAAGGCAGCAAACCTTGCAGTTAGCAAATAAAAAATTTGAAATAGTATATAAAGTTTTAAGTAGAAAAATAGAAGAAGGAAATTTGTTTCATGCGAGCTGGACCATATTTCTACATTATGGGGTCTAGAGGTATAAAGCATCCATCTTAAAGATGGATGCAAGTAGATAGTCCATCAAAAAACAAGTCTAACTAACATGATATGCAGCACACGATATCACCATAAATTATCGAGAGGATGGTCAACAACATCGAGTTCCAGTGAAACACTCCCAATGTGCTACATATTTGATTGAGTCATATCCATATCTCATGTTTGATATTTAGCTCCATAGATCTTGATCAAACTACATCTCCATGTATTTTACTACCTTAATTATTTCACACAATCACAAAGAGGAACAAAAACACTTGGTATTAAAAAACTAGCTCTTTTAAACTTTTTAGTACCTATCAACTAATGTCCATACAATACATACATATGTAAATGAAGCATAAAGGATGATAAATAAATTAATGAATCCTCTTTCTCTATATGGCCTTACCATGCAATGTGGGATAGATTTCATACCTTGTAGTGTATGGTACCGAGGCTTACTTGATCTTGGATTTTCATACTGACGAATTTTAGTAGCATTGGGAGAGCACACAACTGATGGAGAATCACTTGGTCATCAAAGTGTCCATCTTTTAGGTCTTTGGATTTTCCCCTTTTTATACCATGAAGAAATGCTCTTCTTCATGCCATCACTCCAAAATCACAATTTCAATTCCCCTACCGATCTTTAGAGTTTCTATACAGCCACCGTCTCTTTACATATCCCGTCATTATAAATATGCTTTTACATGTATTGTGTTTCTACTGTTTTTTACAGTTCCTAGATTGAGCACCCTTCATATAGAGTGTCATGTCTCTCCTACATTTTATTACCTCTCTCTGAAGTTTTACTGTTATAAATCATACTCATAGCACACTATAAAACTTGAACGAGTACTAAAAAGGCTTCTATGATGAGGAGTACAAAGATGTACCTTAACATGTCATATCTTTCGACTTACTACAAAATAGAAGATGAGCATCCCATGAAAAATTTGTGGTATCCCTCATCGCACAAAGAGCTTGTCTTTGAAAGTTTTTGAGTATGAAAGTAGACTCAAAATCAATATTTAGTGTCATCCCCAAATCACACCATCTAATGACTCTTTTAATTAGTGACATTCACATCAGAATACAGTTTTCATAGAACAAAATAAGGTTGTGCACCTCTCAATATAATAATTATTTCTCTCAATTAACAAATATTTTTTCCTGAGACCATTTTTATTGCAAACTAGACTCAAAACTAAAACTAAAAATTATGGTGTGAATCCCAAATGGCATTTTTCTACATGGAATTAAATAAGTAACATTCATGTCATAAAATATGTTATACTGCAGAATTCTAAAATAAATACTATCTTGTAAAATTATATTTTCTCTCTATCCACTTGGAGTTTCCCTTTTAAACTTCTTTTATTCAAAAGTAGACACAAAAGGGTAGTAATTATCTTTCTGCCAGCCTCCTATCCCTTTGTTAAGTAGACTTGTCAAATATGGATATTTACATCTCAATCAAACATACCAAACCGCAGAAATTCAGGATGACCTTTTTCTAATAAAGAAATATTTTTCTTTCTTTCCCATGGATATTTCTCTCTCAAATAATTATTTTTAGATAGTAGACTCAAAATAGCACCTTAAGAACTCAGTGTGGACCTCAAAACATTTTGTTAAGAATAGAAATAAAATCATGACATTCATATCACTAAAACAGTTTTCGTTGTAGAAAACAACACTTGCTCATACTTCAATAAAAGGATCATATCTTTCAAACCACAAGGGATTTCTTCATAAAATTATCTTTTTTTTAAAAGTAAACTCAATTTAATGAATTACAGTCAAATATTACTAAGAAATAAAATTATTTGCATGGTGGAAAATTTAATAGAATTCAATGTACAGTTCTTGAATTTTGCAGGTTTAGAATTGACACCTCTTAATGATGAGTACATAACACTCAATTCCCCGTAATCTCCTATTGAAATTTAGTAAGAAGATCCTACTCTAAAAAACATACGTATCATTGCGGTATATATTAGAGAAATACCTCTTCTTCTTATTCATATCAGTGCTCCAAAACAGGAGAGAAAACCCTATTCTGCAGAGGACATTTGCGGTATAGGAATCATGCCAGTAATCATTTCAGAGGTTTCCCATTGGACAACAAAGTCATTGTCTTTCAAATATCTGGCTTTTAACTCATAAAAATAGTGAAATGAAAGAGATATGGTAGCATGACACCTCACTCTGATACCAATGAAAGTTAGACAAGGTGATCTAGCACAATGTATATAGTTTTTAATTTTTTTTCTTCTCACCGACTAAAACTCTATTGAAATAAACAAATAAATAACCAAAAGTAGTTCTGACATGCTGCTATTAATTACAACATCATTTATTCAATAAATAAAACCAAAACAATGCTTATGAGAAATAAAATCTAGCATACCACAAAGCAAGATACCAGAAAATTACCTCAACCGAACTTAGTACACCCCACACTGGGTCTCCTCCTCTAATGGTGTACGGATCAATGATCTAGCTCAGATCTTTGAGAGATGGGCAACTCCGACCTCATCAAGGATAACCCATAAATCCTCATCGGTGCCCTGGTAATAGGGGTTTTCCAACTCGATTGACCAAGCACGTCAAGCGAAATCTGAGTATCGGCAAATAGCATTTGCCTATCTCGGTCCCTCCCTTTGTCCCTCAAGATCATATTCCCTTGGTCCCTCAAGACCATATTCTCTTGGTCTTTCTGAATCATTCCCCCATTTAAGTTGTTTGTTCGGGCATATCAGATGTTGATTACATGCTTTCGTAAGGCCTTTAATGGCACAAAACTCCAGCACATTCAATGACTCAATTATTCTTCATCAAACATTCACGAACCTTGATATGTGTACAGCCTATGCCCATCCATATATATTAGCATGGCACTCTCAAACAAGAGCTTTGTAAAGGAGAAACAACACAAGGAAATTTTATTAAAAAAAAAACAGCTCATGGAAATTTCATCAGTCATAGAATCATTCTAAAACGATACATGAATGACATTTCCTCAGTAGTAGATAACGGTTACATTGTAGTGCAGTATAGCATTCAGAGTTGTATCGATGGAGTAGGTTTGTTTAAGACCCTAACCATGACCCAAACGGAAGGCTCCGGTACCTCCAATAATTGACAACTCCCTCACCTTAAGCAGAACTAGATTCCTCCCCATCACAATGAGAGTGCTACCTTTGAACTTGCCATCTATGAATACTAAGTGGTGGGACTCGAACATACTGAGCTCAGTTTGGGATGTGAAAGCATACAGACCTTGTGCCTGACCAATAACCTTGGATGTGAGCTCCGGTCCTTCGGTCAAGGGGTCGTCAATAACGACGACCTCGCCAAAGAGAGTGGCCGAGGCATTTTTCATGTTGGCTTTGGCCACGGTCACTGCCATACGCTTCTCTGCGACAAGGACGTCATGTAAGTAGAAATCAAAGCAGCTCACTTTTGGTTCACCTAGGCCTAGCTGTGCTTGGCAAATGGGCATGGAGGAGAAGAAGAGCAACAATGGGGCCATGCCGGTGGCTAATGCTTCGTTCCCTCTCATCTTGGATTCAATGAGATTGTTGATGAAGGTAGTTTCTTTTATACATGGCCCAGTCTGAACTCCTTGGTAATATCTGTGAAAGACTTTACCTCAAAAAAAAAACAGAACAAGTATTTGGGAAAAACCTTATTGCCAGGTTGTGTTGGTGGATGGCATGATGAACTAGAAAAGAACGGTCATCTTGCAATTGTTTCACTTGTAAAGAAGGGTCTTCTTGCAGTTGTTTCACATGTAATTTCCGTTCAAATATTTGGGGAAAATCCTCATTTGATTTGTGCTAGTTATTATATCTTTCTTTGATTTTGATGTTGTTAGTTTATTCTTTACTTTATGGGTGTGATTTTGCTTATAGCCTAGGCTCTAAGCAATCAAATTAGATCCTACTTCAAATAGTGTTGAGAAATGTAATTTCAATATTGGAAAGCTCTGTGATAGCCTTAAGATATATTTTGACATTTATTTATAAAATTTAATGTTTCAAAATATCTTGAAAATTGACAGTCCAAAAATATGTTACAAAATATACTATTTCCAAAACTTGAAATCTATGTTTTTCTCATGTCCAGACATCTTGATGTTGAGATGATCAAGTTGAAGATATTTGGGCATCAAAATAACATCTTCCAACGAAATTTTTGAGATAGGCTCTAATTTGATTGTTTAGAGCCTTGGTTCTATCGACTTTTCCCTTACAGGGAATAACATGGTAGTGCCTTAATAATTGAAGCCTTTAGATGCAAAATACTTTTCTTGACCCTCCTGCCTCCTCCGTTTAGTAGCAATATTTTTCTCAAACGTGTAAAACCCAACCAAAAAGAAGAAGAAGTAGAAACATGGAATTAATGGATGGAAAAAGTTTATATAAAGATGCAACCTTATAATGTAAAACTACAGATGCACCTCAAAAATTCATTGAAAAATGTAGTTTTAATGTGGAAAAACCCTTTAATTGATCATCTCGGCATCGAGATGTACGACCATGAACAATACAAAGATTTTAAGTCTCAGAAATAGTGCATTTTACAACATATTATCTACATCGTCCATTTTTAAGATTTTCATATGTTTATAGATCTACTTGATTTTAACTATTTTTAAAATTTAAAATTTTATAAAGAAATATAAAAATAAAATTTTGAAATAATCCTAAAAACGTTTTATATCAAAATTATATATCATGATAAAATTTGAAGGTGCACCTTACCTCTACAGCTACGGATGCATCCGTATGCAAACAGCACCATTAATGGGGAAAGGATTTAAGCATTTGCTTTAAATTTTATAATTAAATATGAAAATATATTTTAAAGCCATCACAAAGATTTTTAGTTTTGAAACTACAGTTCTCGACCCTATTTGAAGGTGCGCTTTACTTTGATTGTTGAGAGCCTCAGCCTATATATGGTGCTCCACCAAGTAACAGCAATCGGTTGGGAAAATTTTCAAGATTTCATATCATCTCTTATTTACCTTGAACAACTTTGAAAGAAAGTTTTGAGTCAGTAAAACCCTAGATTTTATTGTTACCCCAGTAGACGATCTAGATTTATCATCGAGGGGAAATTGATAAGGTACAATCTTTTGAGCTCCATCCCCCCATGGCCATTTTTCCATTTAAGGTACACAATAATCACCATTAGAGCTTTTTCCTAACTGTATGAAAGTAGCTACACGAATTTAGATCTGCTATTTTGCTCTATGAAGGGCTATATCCTTAGTGTGACCATAAATCCCCATATCTTTTCTTACTATTTCTAACCATATCTTTTTAGTTCTGCCGCTTACCCTTTTTGAGCCTTCTACTTTAAACAACTCTCACCTCCAGATATATAGACATGAGAAAAAAATATATTTCTAAATCTTGGAAACAATGCATTTTGTAATGTATTTTCTGGACTGTTAATTTTCAAGTTTTCATAGATTTGCTCGATATAAACTATTTTTGAAGTTTTAAATTTTCTAATTAAAATAAGGGATTGTATACGAAGAGACCATTTACCTTTGGCACAGGAAAACCACAATTATTTATAGCCATCCGATGTGAAATTTGATAGCTTGGGTGTGTCATAAAGTTCGCGAAGATTTCTTTTGAAATTTGAGCTTGAACAATGAAATAAATGCAGCCACCCAATTTCACATCCAATGGTCAAGATTAATTGGGGTCACCTTGTATCAAAAGTAAATGGTCTCATTATATATATTTTTTTTAAATTTAAGCCATCACAAAGTTTTAACAATACCGTTCGACCATTTGAAAATACACCTTACTTTGATTGTTTAGTGCCTTGGCCTTATACAAACAACACCCTTTATGTTTTGAGATCATGTTGACCTGTGAAAAAATAATTTGGCGCAAAAAAAACAAAAAAAAAGAACAACTCCAAATCGAACTGCCCCCATATATGATTGTGCTTCGACCATTTGATGGCACAAGTAGATGTAGGGTTTTAAGGACTCCAAATTTTCTATTGTAAAATATTTATATGCTAAACGCGGATAATAGTGGGATTTTCATGTAAAAGAAATGCCCCCGTAAGTTAATAATTTGGGCACAAGATCATGTGATAGGTGGTCTCGAGTGACGACTTTCTCAGCTACCTAATTTATATAATTAGCAAATCAACGCCTAATTTTTACAAATCAGCAAGTCAATTGTTTTATATCTCACATGCATGTGCATGAGAGAGAGAGAATGTACTCACAAGAGAGAGAGTGAATAAGCAAGAGAGAGAAATCTACACACCCATATTATAGGATACCTAAATTTGATAGAGAGGGAGAGCGAGATCAACCATCTTTTCATATCTTAGTAAGAGATTTTCATATCCATCTTTAACTTAATATTGTTTTAATATCTTAATTAGGGAGGCACAAGAGAGAAAGATTTCTAGATCCTCCTTATTTAACATTGTTTCTTCTTCATTGTTTTTAAAACCTCTTAAAGTTAGATCGGTGTATTTTTTTTATTTATTTTTTATCACACATTTTTCTAAAAGTTGTGCATGCAAGTCATCCCTATTTTTTCCCTTTATTTTTCGTTTCAAACCTCCTAAAATGGGTACATATCCCCAATTCAATCCCTATTGTGCGTAACTAATAACAAGAGAGAGAGAAAGTACCGACAATTTAAAATTTGATCAATATGAAAATTTAACCTATATGATTAATATATAGTAGCAATAAATTAGGGTGTGGTTTCTATAAGGTTGCACCTTAAATAATCCAATTAAGGTGCACCTCCAAATTTTAGTATAACATATAATTTTGGGGTAAATTTTTTTTAGGATTATTTGAAAATCTATTTTCATTTCTAATTATAAAATTGTATACTCCAAAAATGGATAAAATCAAATAGATATATAAAAATATATAAATCTTGAAAATAGACGGTCTAGATAACGTGTTGCAAGATGCGCCTTTTTTGAGACTCAAAATCTTTTTTTTTTTTCATATTCATACATCTCTATGTCGAGATGATTAATTAGAGGGTTTTTTGATATTAAAACAACCTTTTCTGATAGATTTTGAAGTGCAACTCTATTTCTACATTTTGATGATGCAAACATATATAAACTTTTT
>NW_006499827.1:3231886-3245609 GCF_000471905.2 Amborella trichopoda
ATTCCAACTTGATCGTTGATTAGTGCCCGATTTTTTCTGAAAAAAATGCAATTTTGGTAAAAAAATTCCAAAAAACTCAAAAAGTCCCAAAAAATTGTAAAATTGTTTAAAATTTACATGTATTGTTTTTTTATATTATCACATAAAAAAAGAAAAAAATAAACATCATAAGCATAATTGGGTTTCGGAGAAAATGATTAGACACCTGAAGCAATACTTTTTTCAGTGATCAATATATAATAAATATATAACATTAATATGTAATCAATATATGCTATATAATATAAATTAAATTAATAAAATAAAAATAAAAATATAATATAAAATATAATATGATATAATATTATAAAATATTATAATATTTCAACTTGAACCATGCTTTTTTTTGGGTATTTTAGAATTCAATTAAAAATATCTGTAAAATATAAAATTGTTCATCCTTTTGTGACAATTTTGATAAATTTCCATCTCTCTCATATTTGTGTCTATGTGTATGCCTATGTGCCCCTTGGGGGGTTGGTGGTGTAGGTATTAGATTGAAGATCAAATCAGATGAAAAACGGAAAATTTTTATATCCCCCGAGTTGAGGGACCTACGGGCTTGGCACCTTGTCGGGCTTGACCAACTTTGGTTCGTTTGAGTCTACTCACCCAAGGTAGCAAACCTTGCAGTTAGCAAATAAAAAATTTGAAATAGTATATAAAGTTTTAAGTAGAAAAATAGGAGAAGGAAAATTGTTTCATGCGATCTGGATCGTATTTCTACATTATGGGGTCCAGATGTATAAAGCATCCATCTTAAAGATGGATGCAAATAGATAGCCCATCGAAAAACAAGTTTAACTAACGGTCCAAATGTTTTCTTAATGATTATTATTTCTAGATTTCAAATTGTTATTATTTTTTCATAGTCATGATCTCCATGTTGAAGATTATATATTCTCTAAACATTAGGATCAAATTATATTTTAAAAAATATCTTTATTGCCAAGCCCGCATTTTTACAATATGCGGGCTAGCTGCATAGAAATCATAAGCTGGCCACATTGAAACCGTGTGTCCATAGAAGAATAGGGAAAAGAAAAAAAAAGGAAAAATATATAAAAAATGGTATAACAATGCATTTATCGGCCAATATTTAAAACAAATCGCCAATTAGTGCACTAATCGGCTGATTAGTCCGATTAGTTGGCTGATTAGTACAACCAAAAAAAAGTTCTTCATACATGACCGTTGGAATTGAGCCAGATTGGAATCGGCTAGTGACTGATCCGAGTTAGTCGGCCGATTATTAAAAATCAGCTGATCTTTTAAACGTTGTGCTAGGGGTGGTAACGGGTCGGTAGGGTATGTGTTCAGCCAAACCTGGACTTGGAAAAATGATATGGGACCCGGACTTGGACCTGACCGAACCTGAATTCACTGAACCTAGACCCAAACCCTGACCTAAACCTGAAAATATAGTGTGGGAGCCAGACTCGATCATACGCAGTGCTGGACCCAAACACGATCCGTCAGTTTTTTGGACCCATACCCAATCCCATATCAGGTCTACCCCTTAGGTCGTAGGTCCATTGCCACCCTTACTGGGTGCATAAATCCGCCGCCCTATTTTTTTCATGGATCAGATATGAAAACATACTCTTTCAAGTAGATTGAAATGCATTTTTGGTTTCCTTTCATGAATTTGCAGCTAAAAAGTTCGGGCAGATTTGATGAATTAAAATAAGGGAAAAATTTTTGTAGATCCGAGGCTCTACACAACCAAATTAGAGCCTACCTCAAAGTTTTCACTAGTAAAGGTTTTTTTTTATGCCCAAATATCTTCAAATTGATCATTTCAAGATCAAGATGCATGAACATGAGAAAAAAATGGATTTCAAGTTTTGGAAATAGTGTATTTTGTAACAAATTTTTGGACCGTCAATTTTCAAAATTTTCAAGTTTTTATAGATATATCGATCTACACTATTTTTAAAGCTTTAAACTTTATGACTAAAGATGAAAATATATTTTAAGGCTATCACAAAAAATTTTAGTATTGAAACCACATTTCTCGACACTATTTGAATGTGGGCTCTAATTTGATTGTTTAGAGCCTAGGCTCTATACAAACCATACCCTTAAAATAAGGGGGTGGTTTGTATAAGGCTGGGGCTCCAACAATCAAAGTAAAACGCACCTTCAAATAGTATCAAGAAATGTGGTTTCTATACTGAAAATGTTTGTGATAGCCTTAAAATATATTTTCATTTCTAATTATAAAATTTAAAGCATCAAAATAAGTGTAGATTGAGCAGATCTATGAAAACTTGACAATCTTGAAAATAGATGGTAAAAAAATGCATTAGTTTCAAAACTTGAAATCCGTTTTTTTCTCATGTCCATGCATCTTGAGGTTGATTTGATCAATTTGAGGCATCAAAACAACCACTTATGGTGAAGTTTTTGAGGTACACACTAATTACATTATTTAGAGCCTCCCACTTATATAAACGTTTTCCTTAAAATAAGGATACAGTTTCTTTAAGGCCTAGGTTTTACAAAAACAAAGTAAAGCTTCGTCTTAAATATTTATCCGGAAAGCACTTTGGGCATTGGAGATCTTCATGGTGTCTCTAAAATCAATTTCTAATACAGATTATAAAATTTAAAGACAAAAAAATAGTACAAATCTCTTAGATCCGTGAATACTTACATTTAGGGTGAAATGGACGGTCTAGATATTGTATGACATATACACTATTTTTAGAGCCTGAAATCCAATTTTTTTAAAATAATTATAAAGGTCAAGGTTGAGATGATCGATTTGAATATTTTCCGACACTAGAAGTACAATTTTCTATGAATTTTGTAGTGAGGCGTTACTTATTTTGATAGCACTACAGCTCTATCAAAACATTTTTTTTTTAATTTAATTTAATTTAATTTATTTATTTATTTTGTATTTGTATAGTTTTATAAGCAATAATTTATCTAGAATTAACAACTCCTCAAATATAAATAAGGGTAGCCTTATATTTGAAAATTTGCTAGTGTTATTCTGGCCATGTGGAATCGTGGAAGGGATGAATACGTTCCTTTGAGAAATGCAAATTTCAAATGAATAATTAAAAAAGCTATAAAATGTATAAATGATGGTGGATGGACGATGACGACAAGCAAACGTCCATTAATATTTAATAACATTGTAGCGGTTGTTTTTTTTTCTCTCTTTTTTTCTTTTTTTGCTAGATTAGATTTTTTTATTAATCGTAGTCTTAATAATCATTATTGAATATCCTTTTTCTTTATCACAAAACACACCTAAATAAAATATTTTTTTTCTGAGTAGATCAATAGGGAACGGGTCCTCTACTTTTAGAAATGGAACTTAAAATGTTACTCCCCCACCTTGACTACCTAGAGCCCATTACTAAATAAATAAAACCACTTTTACCTAATGCATATTTGAGTTTAATAAGGTAAAACAAGAATAAACTATTACGAAGCTCGATCAGGAGTTGACTATACTTTATGCAGTTGACCAACGATTTTCTTGGTATTTAGCCATAGAGTATGCAATATATTGCTCTATTAACACCATCTAGGCGAGGATTGTGAATGGGAGGAAAGAGAGTCTCAGTGAAAGTTAATTTCCAGGATTGGGAGTGGGAATACCATTAAGAGCTTGTGGCTTTTCTCAGTAGGAAAATGGGTGGCTTTTAGTGAATATTGGAAATGTGAAACATGCATAAAAAGTTTAAGGTGTGCCATGTTGAACTTAGATTATGTACTTTCTTTTAAAAAAGCAACAGTTTGCATGTAGCTTTTGGTAGAGCTTGACTTCCACCCGTTTTGTCTCCCTATATTCTCTCTTTTTGTGTGTTTCTCTCACTAAGTTGTTGTACCTCCATAATTTAACCCCATCATTTGGTATCAAAGCCTGGGTTCAGGCTTCGGCAGGGTGTTTTTTCCAATTACTAATCATTTTCCATGGTGGCAAGAGGGATGAGAGGTGGTTTTGGCAACTACGGAATGAACAATGCAAGAGATAAAGAATTGGAGGCACTTTGTAGGCAAGTTGAGCAGTTAATCTTGTGACTCAAGCAGTAAGAGGCTCACATGAATATGACCCAGCCAGAAATATTCAAGTAATTACTCGGATATTAATCCCTTTGCCAATCGGCGTCAACAAAGGGATGACCGTGAAACTAGGTGTGTGGAGGACTATAAAACTTAAATTACTCCAGTTCCATGGACTGCACCCGAAAGAGTGTTTAGATTGGCTGAGTGCCATTGAGAAGTACTTTGATTACAAGGTAATATTGGAGGAGCTCCGTGTGAGGCTTGTTGATATGCTTCGGCACTGTGGGACAAAATCCAGTAGATGCACCAAAGAAAAGGAAAGCCTAGGATTTCATCTTGGGAAGAAATAAAATCCAAAATGAAGGAGAAATTCCTACCGGTGGATTACACTCAATTGTTCTTTTCACAATTTAGTAATCTTCGACAAGAAACAAAGAGATTGGCTGAATACATCAAGGATTTTTACAAACTAATGGTGCGAAATGGCATGCAAGAACCCGAGAAACAGCTTGTTTCAAGCTATGTTGGTGGTTGCAGTTGGTGATCCGTGATGAAGTAGAGATGCACCAGTTTTGAAAGATCAATGACGCCTATCAACTAGCTTTGAATGTTGAGGTGACACTTTCCTATGGGGATGCATGGAAGTATGATGAGGTACATAGTTTCTACCCACCTTCAAAAGGGTGAAACTTCCAAAGGTTGAAAAACTGGTAAGGATCTTCTAATGAACTCCACAACTGGCCACGGTGGTTCGGCTCAAGTGGGAAAGCAGTTGAGGCAACTTATTTAGTCTCTTACTTGCTTCAAATATGGTCAAACTAGACACATAGCAAGTGAGTATCCTGGCAACAAGTCGACACTCGTGTCAACATCGTGGAAAAGAGAGATGATGTAGAGTTTGTAAATGATGCAACATAACCCACCTATGATGATAGATAAATTTGGTGTGAGAAGAGATCAAACTCGTGGCGAGAGAGAGCTTGGTAATTCGTCGAGCATTAACCACTCCAAAGGTGGACTGCAACGAGGATTGGTTAGAATCCAATATATTCAAAACTTATTGCAAATCAGGTTGTAAGGTTTGTATCATTGTTATTGATGGAGGAAGTGTGAGAATATTGTCTCACAAGAAATGGTGGAAACTCAAGCTAAAAATATAATGGGCTATTTTGAAGAAGAGAAAGTGTGCCCTATTTGGGCCACCATATTGGAACGATGGTTTGCTCTAGGGAGAGAGCGAGGCAGAACCTCTTGTGCATAAGCTGTAATTTCCTCTTAAAAAATGGAGTTTCCTATGAAGAGAAACATTAATGGTGCCTCTTGAAGACTCCTACAGAGTGAGATGTTGGTTTCCTATAGAGAAGCGGTTCCATAGAGATTTGGGTTGTTTACCCTTTTAGTTCGAGAGAAAGTTAGTTTCTTTTTGCTCTCGCGTCTCTATCTAGTGTTGTCGGTAATGGTTTCCAGAAGAAAAGAGAATGAAAGGAGAGTGGTTTAAAATTGCTCGACTTGGGTTTGTTAGTCAAGGTTTAGGGAGGTAACTCTATTTCCCAAAATCTTTGATGTAACTTTTATTGGTATAGTGGATTTCAATTTGACGTGCCCGTGGATATATATTTTGGGGTGAACCATATAAATCTTTGTGTTATTGTGGTATGTGTTTCATGTTTTATTTTTCATACTTTATTTGCCAAAAAAAACAACCTGTCGGGTTTAGAGCTTCCGCGTACAACAAGTGGTATCAGAGCCCTGGTTTGGGGTTTTTGATATGGCAGTAAAAGTTTTGAATGTGAATTTCGAGGTGGAGAAATTTGATAGTAAATACTATTTTTCAGCAGAATGATGAAGAAATTTATTGGGCAAAAGATTAAAAATCCATAAAGTTATCCAATGGATGTTGGCATGGTTAACCAGTGATTTTGATATGAAGGTGGAGTTTGTTGGATTTGGTGCTATCCAAAATCACTCACATAAAGAAATCTGATATTATGTGGGATTGAGATATTCCTATATTATGGGAGATTGAGATATTTCTCATATTATGAAGGATTGAGATTGATATTGATAAGTTTCCTAAATGAAATAGAAATTCAAAAAGTCAGTTTGTCGTTGCTCTCGGGTCTCTATCTGGTGTTGATGATAAAGATTGAGATATTTCCCATATTATGTGGGATTGATATTGATATTAATAAGTTTCCTAAATAAAATAGAAATCCAAAAAGTCAGTTTCTCGTTGCTATCACTTCTCTATCTGGTGTTGTCGATAATGGTTGTCAAAAGTAAAGAGAAGGAAGGAAGAACAGTTTAAAAGGATTTGATTCTATGTTCCAAAATCTTTGATGTAACTTTCATTTAGTGGATTTCAGTTTGCCGTGCCTGTGGATATAGCCATTTTAGGGTGAATCACGTAAATATTTATATTTTTTTAGTATGTGTATTATGTTTTATTTTTCATACTTTATTTGTCAAAAAAACTTCAACCCGTCGGGTTTAGAGCTTCCACGCACTACACCAGGAAAGGAATTTAACAAATGGACGCCTGCCCAACGGAGCAAAATATGCTACTACTTCTTTTGCTTGGTTTTCTTATTACAACAAGAATATCTGTCCTACCCGTGCAAACACAGGCCGTTGGATTGTAAGTCCATTACTACATGGATATTCAAACCATCAAGGTCCCTTTTCTAATATTTATTTCTCTTTCCTTATCATGTATGATAGACAGTTTGATTCATCAACCGTCATTTATAATGAACAATTGACACCATTCAATGTTTCAGTTTAATCACTCTATACGCCCATCCCATTGTTCGTAAACTCGCCCGATCTAACCGCTAACCGCTCAATTAGATCGGAACTGACCGATGATCGGTTATGGTTTTGAGCGGTTAGGGTGATCAACCGGTATTTTAAAAAAAAAATTCAAAAAAATGTATATAAATTCTCAAAAATAAGATTGGATTTGTACTACATTTTTAAATATTCTTTACATTATGGTAAAGATTAAAAGTTGTTTTGGTCATTAATACTCATTTTGATATTTTCCCAACTTTTTTAGAAAATTTAAAAATAGCCATTGGAAAATATAAAATGGGTTAAAATCTATTTTTTTTCAATAATTTTCAACTTCATTTGAATGTGTTTTGTTTTAATAATTCTTTATATGCTTTTCGTAGTTTAGTAGATTTTTTTTTTGTATATTTTCTAATTTTTTCAACACTTTTTTGACCGCTCGGGATTTGCTCAGTTAGAGCGGTTGAATTCACTAGTTTACTGGTTAGACTGGTTAAACCGCTTCCAGACCCATGTCTAGTTAGATTTTGCGAACATTGGCCCATCCACACATATTACAGTAGCATGGCACTCTCAAATAAAGGCTTTGCTTCAAAGTGAAACAACATTGTTAAAACAACAAGGAAATTTTCATCAGTCATAGAATCATTAAAAAATGAGATAGAAATGAGAATTCCTCAGTAGTGGAGAACGGTTACATTGTAGTGAACTACAACATTCTGAGTTGTTAAATCCACGGAGTAGGTTTGTTTAATAACATAGCCACCAGCGAGGCGGAAGGCTCCGCTACCTCCAATAATTGACAACTCCCTCACCTTATGCAGCACTGGATTCCTCCCCAACTCAGTGAGAGTGCTACCTTTGAACTTGCCATCTGTGAATACGAAATTGAGAGCCTCAAACAAACTGAGCTCACTTTAGGATGTGAAAGCATACATGCCTTGTGCCTTACCAATAACCTTGGATGTTAGCTCAGGTCCTTCGGTCAAGGGGTCGTCAATAACGACGATTTCGCCAAAGAGAGTGGGAGAGGCGTTTATCATGTTGGCTTTCGCCACGGTCACTGTCGTAGGCTTCCTTGCGACAAGGAGGTCATGTAAGTAGAAATCGAAGCGGCTCACTTTTGGTTCACCTAGGTCTACCTGTGCTTGACAAATGGGCATGGAGGAGAAGAAGAGCAACAATGAGGTCATGCCGGTGGCTCTTGCTGCGTTCCCTCTCATCTTGGATTCAATGAGATTGTTGATGAAGGTAGTTTGTTTTCTACGTGGCCCAGTCTGAAAACTCCATGGCAATATCTGGGAAAAACCTTCTGTTAAAAAAAAAAGAAAAAACAAATTGGGAAAAACCTTATTGCCAGGTTAGGTTGGTGGATGGCGTGATGATCTTGCAATTGTTTCACTTGGAATTACCGTTCAAATATTTGGGGAAACCTTCATTTGATTTGGGATATGCTACTTATTATATCTTTCGTTGACTTTGATGTGTTGTTATTTTATTCCTTATTTTACAAGGAATTATATGGCAATGCCTTCAGCATCGAAGCCTTTAGGTGTAGGGATGGCAATGGGTCGGGTCCGGCTGGACCAGGACCCAGACCTGAATAGCATTCAGGTCCAAGTTTTGGACTTAGACCCGACTTGTGGGTTCCAAAATTTGGACCCATACCCATACCTATTGGGTCACGAGTCTAGTCATATCCATTGCCACTCACACTATAAGCTTCTTCTTTTTCTTTTTCTTTTTCTTTTTCTTTTTCTTTTTGATGTGCCATTTTTTTTACCATCATATACTCATATTATCAGCAACAAGGTCAAAGTTTCCCACCATTATATTTTAAGCTGTCTGATTTGCCATTTAATAGCTAAAGATGACTACAAGTTCTTATTGTATATGTTCTTTAATACACCTAAACGAATAGGGCTTAAAGTATTTTACTCCAAATATTTATAGGTATGGAACAGGTACAGGTCGAGTCCAACCAGTCCCAAACCCATACCGGAATAGTGTTCAGGTCCAGGTATTGAATCCGGACCGACCCGTCGGGTCCAAATGTTGGACCTATACCCGGACCCACGTCGGGTTTACCCGGTGGGTCCCCCGTCGAGTCTAGGTCCATTGCCACCCCTATTTAGGTGTATAACACTTTTCTTGACCATCTTGCCCTCCCCCATCTAGTAGGGAGTGGACCAATTTTGATTGAAAATTTAATATGAAACTTCAACAATGGAATTTAGAGGAGATTAGAAGGCGTGTTTGGTTGGCGTGAAAATATTTTTTAGAAAATATTTTGACATGAAAAAATTCTTTCTTGCGGTCAAATGTGGGACTATTTTCATACCAATTGGTCTTCGTGCATCTTTTCATACTAATTGGCAACTAGTTGAAGTTTGAAAATTACTATTGAAATATGAGCTTGGTCAATGTAAAAAATACAACAATTTAATTTTACATCTAATGGTCAAGGTTAATTGTAATTGCCTTGTACCAAAGACAAATGGTTTCATTGTATATTTTTTTAATTTAAAATTGTTTCTAGTGGATTTTTGTTTTTATTTGAATATTTTCATATCGGCGTTGATCGATCTTATGAACAACTTTGAAAGAAATAGTTTTATGCAAGACATTATGTCTAGTTTTGAAAAGTAACAACAATATGGACGATATATAAAAGAAATAAAGGATACACTTTCTATATGGCCTAAGCCTTATTGGAAAAAAGAAGAAGTAAAGTCTTCAAATGTTTGATAGGCCTGCCCTCTATTAAAATAAGTAAAGCTTCATTTCATAACTCATTGAAAATTACAATTCAAGCATTGAAAAACCTTTATATCGATCATCTCGGCTTGAATATTATGGTTGTGAAAATTAAAAAAGATTTCAAGCTCTAAAACTAGTGTATATTGTAACAAATTGTCTAGATCATCAATTCCACTATTGATTATGAAATTTGAAGCTCGAAAAATATTACAGATCTTATGGATCTGTAAACACTTATTTTCAAGGTGAAATCGACGGTCAAATAAGCTATTATAATATGGGAAATGTTTCTATACTTCCCCTATAGCATAGAAGATCTATGCTTCCACTTCCATCCAGACGTCCAATTTTGATCAAGAGAGCCACTCACCGTTTGATCTTAAATCCGATGTCTCAAAGTATTTTTATTTTTAGTGTTTTTTATACAAATTGTATGAATATGAAATTTGGTACTAAATTACTAATTACTGCACTACATCACCTTTGTATCTGCACCTCTGTTTTCAAATCTGGATTGGACGGGAAACTGTAAGGTGTCCAATCTAAATAAATTAGGGGTCTAACCAGTTCTCAAACCTGTTGGATGAAAACCAGTTAAAAAGAAAATCAGGGGATTTAGTGCGAAAATTACAAAATTCAAATGTGCTCTTAAGATCTGGGTTTCATTGGACCAAACCAGTTTGGAGTCTAGTTTGATCCAATTACATCAGCACTATATGCACAAGCAATACCTTCCTTCATGTATGATAGACATGGACCCTAGTTTCCTTTAATCACTCCATATGCCCAACCACACATATTACAGTAGCATGGCACTCTCAAACAAAGGTTTTGCTTCAAAGGGAAACAGCTTTCATGTTAAAACAACACAAGGAAATTTTCTTCGCATAGAATCATTCAAAAATGAGATAGAAATGAGAATTCCTCTGTAGTGGAGAACGGTTACATTGTAGTGGACTACAGCATTCTGAGTTGTTAAATCCACGGAGTAGGTTTGTTTAAGAATGTAGCCACGAGCCAGGCGGAAAACTCCACTACCTCCATTAATCGACAACTCCCTCACCTTATGCAGAACTGGGTTCCTCCCCATCACAGTGAGAGTGCTACCATTGAACTTGCCATCTGTGAATACAAAATTCATGCCCTCGATCAAACTGAGCTCACTTTGGGATGAGTAAGCATACAGGCCTTGCGCCTTACCAATAACCTTGGATGTGAGCTCCGGCCCTTTAGTCAAGGGGTCGTCTACAACGACAACCTCGCCAAAGAGAGTGGGCGAGGCTTTTGCCGTGTTGGCTTCGGCCACGATCACTGCCGTAGGCTTCTCTGCGACAAGGAGGTCGTGTAAGTAGAATTCAATGCAGCTCACTTTTGGTTCACCCAAACCTAGCTTTGCTTGACAAATGGGCATGGAGGAGAATAAAAGCAGCAATGAGACCATGCCAGTGGCTAATGTTGTGTTCTCTCTCATCTTGGATTTAAGTGAGATTCTTGATGAAGGTACTTTCTTTTATACATGTACCAATCTGAAAACTCCTTGATTATATTTGGGAAAAGGGTTGGTAATGCGTCCACATATGGATTGTTCAGATTCAACCCTCCTCCTCCAACGGCCAAAACTGAATTTTAGTTTTTATTTTTAATTTTTTATTTATAAGTGATATTATTATGGAATTCAGGATATAACTGCATTTTTGTAATTAGAATTAATAAAAAATATTTTCAATAAGAAATATGGATAAAATAAATTTAGGAGTATTTTAGTTATTTTCTACTTAAATTTTTTAATCATTTTTATTTAGTTATATTTATAAAACTACATCTACAACCAAAAATTCAGATAAAAATATTATTGAAATAAAAATAAAAGAATATGAGACTGATTTTTGACCGTTGGATATGGCCTTATGAAATCTCAACCATTGTGCTTCCTTCCACTCGTTCACCTGGTGCGTATAGGTTGGTGGACGGCCTGATGAACTGGAAAAGAAAGGTCTTCTTGGGGAAGCTCTCATTTGATTTTGTTTGAGATATGCAAGTGATTATATTTTTGTTTGACTTTGATTTGTTGATATTTTATTATTTATTTAATAGGAAATTATATGGCATGGCTTAGTAATGGAAGACTTCTAACTTTCATGTCTTGACCATCCTGCCGTCCAGAGTCTGGTAGAGAGTGGATCAATTTTGTTTAAAAATGTATCATGAAATTTCATACAGGCAATGTGGAGGACATTAAGATAAAATTGTGTTGAGTTTGTTTAGTGTTTGAAGTTTTGGAAATTAATTTAAAATTTAAAGCTACAAAAATTGTGCAGGGGAGAGCTAACATTGGAATGGAAATGTACAGTCCAAATAAGACAATATTTTTAGGAAGAAATTTATATTAGTTTTCTTTTATGGGTAATTTTCAGTGGGGATGAGGAGGCCTTACTGGTTTTTTTAAATCGTTAGTGGATTTTTAATGTGTTAGGTAAGAATGAAAACCTAAACTTTAGTTAGGCTTCAAGTGATGCTACCACCATGACACCAACCCCATTATCAAGTTTATATGAGGTTGCAAATTTAAAGATGCACCTCAAAATTCATCAAAAAATGTTGTTTTAATATTTAAAAACCATTCCACCATGCCTCCATTACCCATCCATATTTTAGTTCGCATCCATATTGTAGTTCGCGTCTTTCGCCTCGCACCTCGAACCACCGTACCTAGGTACCACGTTGTGGTTTTCAATCCCAAAATTATTTATGATGGCTATTTTTTAGGAGTTGACTATACTTTAAGTATTTGACAAATTATTCTCTTGGTTTTAACCAATAGAGTATGCAATATATTTCTCCATTCACAACATCTGTGATGATTGTAAATTGTTTGAGAACCAAAATTAAACTAAACAGAATAGAATAAATGTTCTACTAGGGTTTAAGAAAAATCAAACAAAAGGTTTTAAAATATTGAATTAAAGTACGAAAGTTAACGAACAACAAATAGAAGAAACTTTAAGAAAGAGTAAAATTGAAAAAATTCCCCCAAATTTTTCTATTTTACAAGCGCTCTCTTTTCCTCTTTTTCTTATTACCAAATTGCCACCATTTTGATTTTGGATATTGAAGATATGAAGTCACATTTTAAATATCTGCAGTAACATTTTCATACACCATGCGCACAATGGTACATATATTTTCATAGAACAAAAACACGAAACACTTATGTATATGTGTACGAGTGGAGAAACATGCAATAAAACAAAATAAACAAATAATTCATTAAACCTAAGATTTAGGTGATTCCTCTTTTAGGTTATGTCCATATGAGAAAGAGATGAAAACTCAACTAAAAATAATGGAGTAGAACTTTCTTCTAAAAGGCAAGTTCAAGTTCTTTTAGGCTACAAGTCTCTTTGTCTTCTTCTAAAAGCCTTTCTTTCTATTGGACTCTTTTTTTTCTAAGATGCTTTTTCCCTATCTTTGGTTCTCTCTCTCTTAGAGTCTTTCTTCTATCTCAAAAGAAAAGGATCTACAACCCATAACTTTCTCTCTCCCCCCATCTCTCCTCCCTCCCCACATCCATAAGGGCGCATTTGGTTGGTGCATAAATATTTTTTTGAAAAATATTTTCACTTAAAAACTGCATTTCATATAAATATTTTTTGGAAAATATTTTCACTTAAAAACTGCATTTCATATGTTTGTCTGATGCGTAATGCATATGTAAATAGATCCCATTGTAAAACATTTTACTATTAAACAGTCTAATTCACGGTAAAACAAAACTTCACCTTCTGAGGAGGGAAAATATTTCTTGTGTTTTTATTTTTACACGTGGGCCCACCATTCACTATTTACAATACAATATATATTATATAATAATATATTTATATTTAATATCTATATAAATATCTTATATATAGACAACATTTTGCATAAATAATGTATTATACTATATATTAGTTTATATATTACATTATATTATTATATATTATATGTTATATTTATATTTATATTTATTTTATTAATTTATAATTATATTATTTATTAATATTTGTATTACATTGTACGAATTTTATTTATTTATATTTAATTTTTAATGTAATTTGTATTA
>NW_006499827.1:3246514-3259124 GCF_000471905.2 Amborella trichopoda
CATGTGGTCCTTGGGGGTTTCCTCTGTATAAATCAAGTTTTATAGAGAGAGAAAATTAGTTCAATGGAAAAATAGAGAGTGAAGGGTGAGGCTATTTAGGGAAATGTATATCATGAGACTATTTATTTTGGGATTTTATACAATGAGGTCATTTATCTTTGATACAAGGTGATCATAATTACTTACAACCATCCGATGTGAAATTTGATAGTTTGGGTGTGTCACAGAGTTGGACAAATTTCTTTTGAAGTTTGAGCTTGGCCAATGGAATAAATACAACCACCCAATTTCACCTCCAATGGTTAAGATTAATTGTGACTGCCTTGTATCAAAAGTAAATGGTCTCATTCTATACTTTTCCATTTATTTTTTCTACGAAGAGGTCACATTCATCATTGACATTTAGATTTTAAATTGGGTTGTTGAGGATGTGTCATTATTTAAACACAAAGCTCAAAATAAACTTTATTGAATGTTGTGACGCAATTTCATTCACATTTAATGGTTAAAAATGATTATCACCTCTTTATATAAAAAATAAATGGTCTCATAGTATACAATACTTTTTTTTAATCCTCAAATAGGTGTTCTAAAGAGATAAAAATCCTGTACTGGGGCTTGTGAGAGAAAAATTGTAAAACCTTGTCTTCTCCATACTTGCATGGTGTTTTTTGTATGGGTGAGGTTGATTGCTTAGAGCGGTGTCGAGAAATATGGTTTCAATATTGGAAATCTTTGTGATAGCCGTAAAATATGTTTTCATAGTTAATTATAAAGTTTAAATCTTAAAAAATAGTTTAGAACGACGGATCTATAAAAACTTGAAAATCTTGAAAATTGACGATAAAAAAATACTTAAAAAAATACACTATTTTCAAAACTTGAAATCCAAATTTTTCTCATGTCATGCATCTTGATGTCAAGATGATAAATTTGAAGATATTTGGGCATCAAAACAACGTCTTCTAGTGAAATTTTTGAGGTAGGCTTTTATTTGATTGTTTCGAGCATGGGCTCTATATAAAATTTTCCCTTTTCATATTAATGGAAGAGAAATTTGTAGCCCTGTAGACGCAGGCAATTGCCAAACCACATAAATCTTGGTAATTTGTTTCTTTTAATTTTCTACACTATTTTTCTTTCTCTTTATTTGACCATACATAGGTTTTTATCCACTATGATAGACAAGGTTCCTGAATTGTCACTAGATAGTTTTCCCATATCTTAATAGAAAGCATATGATGGTCACAATAAGCCATTTAGATCATTATATAGCCCCTTGTGCTTGGCACTTTTGCTGTCTTCAAATTCGATTCTTATTGCTTAACTACCCATTAAAATAAATAAATTTAAATAAATAAATAAATAATAATGCTATAAAGTCATTAGAGTCCCATGTGATCAATTTTGTAGTCTTGACCTTTTCTTTCTTTGATAACCACCTATTAAGTTATGGAAATATATAATATGAGCTACACGACGAAGATGACAACATTACAATATTTGATGATGTTATAAGCTGCCTTGAATAATTTAATTTATTAATAGAAGATGTTATTTTATTCATTGTCTGTGGCGACATTATTCTTTTTGGTACCACATGTATACAGATGGTGGAAACCTTCACATTAGAGTATAACATGGAAGGCAGAGACATATTAAGAAATGTATGTCCAGTTGGGAAAATTAATTGCAGTATATATACAATTTATAAAAGAAATAAAAAGATAAATCAGGGGAAGAATTTAATGCGGATCGTGGGTTCCACAAAGTCCACCCCCTTATTTCTTATGGAGTCAGAATATGATTTTTTTTTTTCAAGTCACTTCAATGTTAGTAGATCTTTCATTTTAGGAAATGGTTAGCATGTGGCCAAGCCCACACAGATATAGAAATGCGGGATTGGCAATAAAAATATTTTTTAAACATAATTTGATCCTAATTTTAAAATATATATAATCTTTAACATGGAGATCATGAATATGAAAAAATAAATAAATTTTAAAAACTAAGAATAATAATTATATTAAAAATATTTGGATCACTAGCTACAATTATTTTTAAATAGACCACCTATTTGCATCCATTTTTAAGATGGATACTTTATATCTGTGGACCGCATATTGTTAAAATGTGGTCCAACCCGCATGAAATAATTGTTCATCATTTTATATCAAAAAAAGTTAGTATAGGTCTTATGAACTATGAAAAAAACAAAATAAAAAAATCAAGTTTGGAATGCACTATCTTAAGGTACATGAAATATATTTATTTTTGTTTATTAAGATTCAATCATGGTGGTCAAGTTCAAAGTCGTGCAATATTTGAATCCCAATAAATCTTTAAAATGGGTTTAGGAAAGGATTGTATCCGAATAAATGCGCGACCAAATAGTATTTTTAATTTCAAATATAGGCGACGTAACCTCCTCAACTTAATGACCAATTCGAGAAAAGGAAAATTAAAAGAAATTCTTACCCTATGGATGTGTGTAAAAAATAATTCTTAAGATGGAATAAGAGAAAGTTGGTCAGATCTCAATAACCCTAAATCATGTCATCTTTTTGTTTTGAAAAAAAAAAGAGTGATTTATGTACGGACTCTAAAATTTTAGGTAAAATACAAAATATTTTTTTTATTGACGTAAATTACAAAAAAGGTTGATCAACATACTTTTCAAATTTTTTCAAAATTACCCCTTGATCAATACAAATTTTACTTTATTTTTTATTTTTTATTTTTTTCATTAGTAGGATAGTGCCCCAAGCTTTAAGTTATTGCCCTACTAATAAAAAAGCTAAAATAAAAAATAAAAATTTGGGTTGACCAAAGGGCAATTTTGAAAAAAATAAAAAAAATATAGATTGACCGACCTTCTTTGTAATTTCCTCACATTTCGCACTTCACCTAAATTTTAAGATTAGTACGTTAATCACTCAAGAAAAAAAACCCTATCTAATGATTAGAAAGTGGATTCTAAAATCTCAATTTGAAAAGATACTCTTAATTAGTCTCTTAGCCAATGTAGAAGAAATACAACTTGCTCTGCCGAACATTTAACAAGGATTGTTATTAGGGAGTGCATAATGAGGCCATTTTTCATTAATACAAATGTCACAATTATTTATAACCATCCCATATGAAATATGAGAGTTTGGATGTGTCACAAAATTCAAAAATATTTCTTTCAAACTTTGAGTTTGATCAATGGAATAAATGCGGGAGCCTAATTTCACATCCAAGATTAACATAGACTGCCTCATTGTATATTTTTCTATCTTTTTTTTGTGAGATTAAAAGAAATGGAGACACAATGGTCCTTATTACTTGTTTTCTTTAACAAATGGCATCGATTCCCGTTCCAAAAGCTTGAGCTCATGGTGGGGACAATCACACAAAATCATGGTGGGAAAATCATTTATCTTGGGAATCACAAATCACAAAATGGTTAAAATCTCAAACAGAGCCAAGCTAGAAATGGATGTCTGTGACATCGCATTTCGACGAAGCATACAAACATGAAAATCAAATTACTGTTTGTGGGAATAAAGAATCACAAAATGGTTGAAGTGGAAATCAAAAGTCACAGAACAGAGCCAAGCTAGTAATGGATGACTGTGACATCGCATTCAACCACAAAGCTCCTGGTGACCGTGTTCGCAGAGTAGGTCTTAGCGAGGAGAAAGCCACGAGCAAGACGAAAGGCTCCACTCCCTCCCACAATGGACATCTCCCTTACATTCTCCATAGTGGGATTCCTCCCAATCATAGTAAGCGTGCTTCCGTTGAACTCTCCGGTCGTGAACAGAAAGTTGAGTCCCATGAAAAGGCTGAATTCAGTCTGAGATGCCGAGGCATAAACTCCCTGCATTCTCCCTATTACCTTAGAAGTTATGGCAGGGCCCTGAGTCAGAGGGTCATCTACTACGTTCAACATACCGAAGAATGTCGAAGAGGTTATGGTGGTGTTAGCCATGGCCACAATCAAAGCCGTCGCATTCTTAGTACCGCTCGCTATGTCGTGGAAGTAGAAGTGGAGATAACTCACCTTCTCTTTCCCTAGGCCTAAGCTCTTCTTCCAGTCCGCACCTGCCTTGCAGGCGACAATGGAGGAAAAGAGAAGCATGAGCAAGACCACCAGCCCTCTCATTTTTCTTTTTCTTCTTCCTGGGTTGGAGCCCAAAACCTCAATGTTGCAGGCACAAGAGAGTTACAGTTGAGCTGTAGACTGAAACTTGTGGTACAAAGGGTGAGTTCAAAGAAGGGTATTTATACGGGCTTTATGGACAAAAATTATGCCAAATGCCATTGGAAGGCTTTGAGGGGCTGCTTGCCAGTTGCTATCTGAGAGGCCCTCGTGCTGTAGAGGTTGTCATTAGTGGGAGCCCCGTCGTATAAGGAGTATTCCCCGTAACTTTCGTGATTTGGACTTCGGTTAACATTTTTCTTTTTTTGGATGAATCATCAGGTCCCTACTTGTTTTATTAAAAAAACAATAATATATTACATGAACAATTCTTGAAACCCTTGGCAAGAGAACATTGTGATAAAATGAACAGCATTACAAAATTTAGGGGAGAGCATGCAAAATTTAACATTTAAGTTTTTAGTAATTTACGTACGGACAGAAAACAAAACTGAAATGGGAAAATTTTGGGCAAAAATTACGTGAAAGGTCAGTCAACCCATATTCTTTTCAATTATTTCCTAAATTGGCCCCAATCCAAAGATAGCATCTTCTGACCGCTTTTTAATTCTTATTTTTTTAGTTTTTTTTCTGGTAGCAGTAGCATAGTGCCCTGTTCAAAAGGCAGTCCGAAGTTGGCATCTTCAGACCACCTTATTTCTTAGCAAACAAATGAGCTAACGCCGTTTGAGGATGCCAACCACGGACAGCCCTAAAAAGTATCAGAGAAGGCAATCCAAGAAAGGGCACCTCATACCGCTTCCGAATGCTAAACAAAGTCATTTCTTTCCTGTGTGAGGATGCCAATCTCGAACCTCTTTGAAGATCACCGCATAAGGTGGTCCGATGATGCTGCATCGGATCGACTACGCAGTGCCCCAAACATTAGGGCAAAGCCCTACTATCGAAAAAACATAAAAAAAAAAGTTAAAATGTTGTTCGAGGATGGTATCCTCAGACTGAAGGGAAATTTTGAAAAAATAAAAAACTCCAGGTTGATCGACCTTCCGTGTAATTTTAACTCAAATTGACTCATTTTATATTTTAGTATTCTTTTGATATTGATAGATACTTCACTCTAACCTTTTTATTAGAAAATATTTGGTGGTTTTCCAATACCATCGTCAATTAATGCTCGGCCACCCATATAGGGCGAGCATGCTTGGGGGGTGTTTTGGATCCAACTATTTATAGATCATCTTTCTTTTTTTTGCTTTTTTCTTTTTTTGAATGATAAAGTGAATTCATCAAGTACTATCAGAGGTGCACAAGGAAAGAAAGGAAGAGAGAAGAAGTAAGAGAAAAGAAAAAAAAAGCAGGGTTGAAAAAGAGGGAGAGAGAGAACTCACTTCAATAGTGACTATGGCTGAGCTTGTTCAGGTTTAGATACACCAATATTTATCTCCCAATGTTCAACTTCATTGGCAGTAACATGAGTGAAAATGCACAAAATAAGATAAAAAGGACATTGCCCAAAGTGGCCCCTTAGTAATCCGCTTTACCTCAGCTGAAAGAATATCACCAAAGATTCAGAGTCACCTCTTGAACTCCCATCAAAATTCAATCTGTATTTGTTTTGGTATGATGGAATCCAATTAGAATATCTAAGAACTCCATTTATGTTTGGAAAAAGTCAAATTAAGGTGCATCTCAAAATTCATTAGATTGTTTTGATGCTCAAAAATTAATCATCTCGACCTCGAGATATATTGACATGAGAAAATATATATTTCAACTCTTAGAAACAATGCATTTTGTAATGTATTTTCTGGACTGTCAATTTTCAAGTTTTCATAGATTTGCTCGATATAAACTATTTTTGAAGTTTTAAAGTGTTTCTAATTAAAATAAGGGATTGTATACAAAGAGACCATTTACCTTTGGCACAGGGAGACCACAATTATTTATAGACTACAATTATTTATAACCATCCGATGTGAAATTTGATAGCTTGGGTGTGTCATAAAGTTCGAGAAGATTTCTTTTGAAATTTGAGCTTGAACAATGAAATAAACGCAGCCACCCATTTTCATATCCAATGATCAAGATTAATTGGGGTCGCCTTGTATCAAAGGTAAATGGTCTCATTATATACATTTTTTAAAAATTTTAGGCCATCACAAAGTTTTCACAACACCGTTCGACCATTTGAAAATACACCTTACTTTGATTGTTTAGTGCCTCGGCCTTATACAAACAACACCCTTTATGTTTTGAGATCATGTTGACCTATGAAAAAATAATTTGGCGCAAAGAAAAAAAAAAAACAGAAAAAAAAAAAAAGAAGAACAACTCCAAATCGAACTGCCCCCATAAATGATTGTGCTTCGACCATTTGATGGCACAAGTAGATGTAGGGTTTTAAGGACTCCAAATTTTCTATTGTAAAATATTTATATGCTAAACGCGGATAATAGTGGGATTTTCATGTAAAAGAAATCCCCCCGTAAGTTAATAATTTGGGCACAAGATCATGTGATAGGTGGTCTCGAGTGACGACTTTCTCAGCTACCTAATTTACATAATTAGCAAATCAACCCCTAATTTTTATAAATCAGCAAGTCAATTGTTTTATATCTCGCATGCATGTGCATGAGAGAGAGAGTGTGTACTCACAATAGAGAGAGTGAATAACCAAGAGAGAGAAATCTACACACCCATATTATAGGATACCTAAATTTGAGAGAGGGGGAGAGCGAGATCAACCATCTTTTCATATCTTAATAAGAGATTTCCATATCCATCCTTAACTTAATATTGTTTTAATATCTTAATTAGGGAGGCACAAGAGAGAAAGATTTCTAGATCCTCCTTATCTAACATTGTTTCTTCTTAATTGTGTTTAAAACCTCTTAAAGTTAAAAAGGTGTTTTTTTTTTTTTTTATCACACATATTTCTAAAAGTTGTGCATGCAAGTCATCCCTATTTTTTCCCTTTTTTTTTTGTTTCAAACTCCTAAAATGGGTACATATCCCCAATTCAATCCCTATTGTGCTTAACTAATAACAAGAGAGAGAGAAAGTACCAATAATTTAAAATTTGATAAATATGAAAATTTAACGTATTTGATTAATATAAAGAAGCAATAAATTAGGGTGTGGTTTCCATATGGTTGCACCTTAAACAATCCAATTAAGGTGCACCTCCAAATTTTAGTATAACATATAATTTTGGTGTAAATTTTTTTTAGGATTATTTGAAAATCTATTTTCATATCTAATTATAAAATTTTATACTGCAAAAATGGATAAAATCAAGTAGATCTATAAAAGTATGAAAATCTTGAAAATAGACGGTGTAGATAATGTGTTGCAAGATGCGCCTTTTTAGAGACTCAAAATCTTTCGTTTTTTTTTCATATTCATACATCTCGATGTCGAGATGATTAATTAGAGGGTTTTTTGATATTAAAACAACCTTTTCCGATATATTTTGAAGTGCAACTCTATTTCTACATTTTGATGATGCAAACGTATATAAACTTTTTCCATAAAATTATCGTGCCTTATTATATAATGGGTGTGGTTTCTATACGGTTGCAACCTTAAACAATCCAATTAAGGCGCATCTCCAAATTTTATCATAGCTTGTAATTTTGTTGTAAAAAATTCTTAGGATTATCTTAAAATCTATTTTCATATCTAATTAGAAAATTTGAAACTCCAAAAATAGTTAAAATCAAGGAGATCTATAAACTTATGAAAATCTTCAAAAAGGCGGCCTAGATAATGTGTTGTAATGATGCACTATTTCTGAAACTCAAAAACATTTTTTGTTATATCCATACATCTCGAGGTCGAGATGATCTAGTAGGGGGTTTTCAACATTAAAACAACCTTTCTAATAGATATTTGAGGTGCATATGTAATTCTACATTTTAAGGTTGCAACCTTACATAAAAATTTTCTTTATATAATAACTAAATAAGAGAAAATAAAATTCAAGATAGAGAAAGATAGGCATACCATATCAAAGATTGAGTTTCCATTTTTAATGAGCGAGAGAGATTTCCATATCAATTATTATCTCCACATTGTTTCCATATCTTAATTTGAGAGAGAGAGATGACATTCATTTCATATCTTAATGAGAGATTTCCATTAAGAGAGGCACAAGAGAGAGATTTCCATATCCTATCTTAATGAGAGATTTCCATTAAGCGAGGCACAAGAGAGAGATTTCCATATCCTCCTTATCTCAACGTTGTTTCGTCCAATTCTTTTTAAAACCTCCTAAAGTTGGTAACTATTAGATCCTGTAACTTTTTTGTTTTTGTTTATCCATCCCTTTCCTAAAAGTTGTACATGCAAGTCATACCTAAAATTTTTTCCCCTATTTTTTGGTTCAAACCTCTTAAAATGGGTACCTAACCCCAACTCAACCCCTGTTGTGCCCAATAATCACGAGAGAGATAGAAAGTACCTACAATCTAAAATATGAGAAATATGAAAAGTTAACCTTTTTTATTATAATAATATATAAAAGAGCAATAAAATTTATCTTATTATATATATTTATATATATATATATATATATATGAAAAATCTTTCTAATGCCTATAGGTGAAAATGAACAGTGATTTCGTTTATGCTCATCATCTTCCAAAGTTCATCGCACGGTCACGATTGTATGTTAGTGTTTTAATTTTTATTTTTTATTATAAAATAGAATGATTTGAAATTTGGAGTGTGTATACATCTTAGTGAGATGCATCTAATAAAAATATGAAAAAAATATTTCGTAAAATATAAGTTGACCAAAATACCCCCATAAATTTTCAGAGGTATTTTGGTCAATTTATATCTTACGAATTATTTTTTTATATTTTTATTAGATTTTTCTATTCTTGATGAACACATGCTCCAAATTTCGGATAATTCTGATTAGTAGAAAAAATGAAAAAATGAAACACTGCCAGACAACTGTGACTGAGTGATGAACTTTGGACGGTGATGAGCATGTACAAAATCACTGTTCATTTGGCCTATAGGCATTATGTAGTGTTTTCCATATATATATATAAAGAAAAAGGCTAGTATAGGTCTACTAGCTCACATCTACATATAAGTCCAACAGCCCAGTTTCAATCTGGGCCGATCTGACGGTCACGACCTCATTTCGTAGTTTAATTTTAATTACTTTTCTACCTATCCAAATCACATAAAATTTTAGGCGTCTATCTTTTTTTATCGAGGCACACCTAATAAGAATATTAAAAAAATAATCTACAATAAATAAATTGATCGAAATACCCATGTAAATTTTCAGAGGTATTTTGATTAATGTATTTCTTGCAAATTATTTTTTTTATATTTTTATTAGATTCACTTATTTTTATTTGTAGAAAAAAATTAAAATTAAAATACGAAACAAGGTCGTGGCGTTAAATCATCCCAGATTGAATTTGGGTCGTTGGGCTCATATGTTGATGTGAGTTAATGGGCCTGCATCAACTTTTTCCACTTCTTAATTAGAGAGACACAAGAGAGAGAGATTTTTATGTCCACCTTGATCTCAACATTGTTTTTTCCTATTTTTTTAAGGGTGCAGTTGGCATACGGATGCATCCGTAGCTTTAGAGGTAAGGTGCACCTTCAAATTTTATCATGTCATATAATTTTGATGTAAAATGTCTTAGGATTATCTCAAAATCTAATTTTATATCTAATTATGAAATTTTCAATTTAAAAAATTTTAAAAATCAAGTAGATCTATAAATATATAAAAATCCTGAAAATGGACGGTGTAGAAACTATGGTGTAAAATACATTATTTCTTAGACTCAAAATCTTTTTATTTTTCATGGTGATATATGTGAATGTCGAGATGATCAATCAAAGGGTTTTTCAACATTAAAACTACCTTTTCCGATGGATTTTTGAGGCGCATCCGTAGTTCTATTGCATCATTATATAAACCTTTTCCTTTTTTTTAAAACCTTCAAAAGTTGCTAATAATTATATCATGCTTTGTTTTTTTAGCGTAGAGGGGAACACTCAATGAAATGAGAGAAAGAACTATAAATAAGTAGGCATAGCGTTTGAATTAATTGGATTGTAGCTTACTCTATGAATAGAACCTAAACTCTCGCTCCAAAATCATCAAGTTAAGAGAAAGAGAGAGAGCGAGAGAGA
Organism: Amborella trichopoda; assembly: GCF_000471905.2. Next base: position 3,256,836 of record NW_006499827.1, read on the forward strand.
GAGCACCCCAACCATCTCCACTGGCTGATGAATATATGATTGTGGTTTTGTAAGTATGATGTCGATCTTTTATTCAAAACGTAATGTTCATGTTGATCGTTGGTTATTGTTTTTAGTGTTTGCATCAAGCTTATCTCCTATACAATTATGATTGTTTTCTCAATTTAGAATTGTATGTCTCTATTTTGTTTATTGCTTTTGGTGCTCATATCAGGGTTATCTCACATAATTGAGAATGTTCCAATACTTTGCAATTGTACTGCCATGTCTTTGCACATATTTATTAGTGGATTGATTGAAATCAACATTCACTTTCATTGTGGAATTGTTAATATCTCTCTCTATCTCTTGCGTCTTTGTTAGTGGAATATGGCTGGAGGAGTTGCATTAGGATCTTCATGGTTTGAAGATTTTAAAAAAAAAGGTTCAAGGTGGGGAGAGAGAGAGAGAATTGTATGCAATTCATGATTGTTAATAGAGGAGAGAGAGAGGGATCGATCATCAACAGAGAGATATACCAAGGTTCATGGCATTGAGGGCTTTGGGTCGATCAAGAGTGATGATAGGGACTATATAAAACTAACAGAAATCAACGGAACAATAATTAAAACCGGATATGCACCATATCAAAAATCTCTCTAAATTAAATAATGACCATATATGTCCCTCTATTTTTAATTTTGTTTAATATTTAATTATTAAAAATTAAAGAATAATATATAATATAATATTTATAATATTACTATAACTTATTATAATATAATTAGTAATAATATTATATTATTATTATATGAAAATATATAAAATGCAAGTTTAGTAATAATAAAATTAAAGACGAAGAAGTCGTTAAAATTGATAACTAGAAAATATAAAAAAGAGCGCACTTTCAATAGCTTGAGTCGACAATCTAGAAAAATAGAGAAATTGGGGAAGATGTCACATATAGAATTAGAGCCAGATGGGTGCAGTGGAGAGGTATATGATTGCTGCATACCAGTGAAGTTGAAAGCCAAATTTTATAAGACAACTATGAGACCAGCTTTGCTTTTTGGGATGGAATGTTGGGCCGTCAAAAAACAATATACCTTTAGAATGAGTGTAGTAGAGATGAAGATTGATGAGTGGAAAGATTAGAATTGGAAATATTCGAAATGAATACATTTAGAAAAAATTTGATGTTGTATCAATAAATGATAAGATGAGATAGAATAGACTTAGATGGGTTGGCCATGTGTGGTACGGATTCAATACACCACATGTGAGGACATGCAATTAGTTCAAGTGAAAGGTCCAACAAGGAAAGGGGTAAGCCCAAAAGAAAATGGTTGGAAGTAGCGACAAAAGATATGACAACTTATAACCTCATTGAGGTTATAGCTTTTAATAGAGTGTACCAAGATTCGTGTAATCGACTCTAATTAGTTGAAAAAATCCTTTGACCATGATGATGAATATAATATTTATAATAATAATACAATATTTATTATGTTATATTATATTATAATAATAATATATTAGAATATTATGTTAAATTATATTATATTTTATGTTATATTTTTATATTGCCATTATATAATGGGTGTGGTTTATGTAAGGTTCCACCTTAAACAATCCAATTAAGGCGCGTCCCCAAATTTTATCATAACATGCAATTTTGATGTAAAAAACTCTTAGGATTGTTTGAAAATCTATTTTCATATGTAATTATAAAATTTTAAACTCTAAAAATGATTAAAATCAAATAGATCTATAAACATATGGAAATTTTGAAAATGGACGATTTAGATAATGTGTTGCAAGATGCATTACAACATTCTCTGATAGATTTTTAGGTGCATATGTAATTCTACATTTTAAGGTTGCGACCTTATATAATTTTTTTCCTTATATAATATTCTAGTATTATAACTAATTAATTCTTTAAAAAAAATTTAATTAATATTTTTATCGTGATCTGCCACCTAGATCACGATAATAAAATATTCATATGTTACATATTTATATAAGCATTTGCTTGAATGATCATTTTGTCCTATGTGCAATGCATGTAATCCAACTAGTCCAAAAAATTATTTAATAATTATAATTATGCCAATATTATGAATAATATATTTTATTTTGGCTACTGAAAATCAAATGTGGGGTTTGATATTTCAAATTATGTCTGGGCGGTGTGGACCTCAACATTGTCTTTATTTGGGCTTAACGCCTTTATTTGGGCTTAAGATGTACAAGCCCTCCCCCACACAGTATAGGCTTATCACTGAGAGTTCATTATTTAATAAATTT
>NW_006499827.1:3259144-3291364 GCF_000471905.2 Amborella trichopoda
TTATGTATATATAATGCAAGATATATATCAAACAACTAACGTAATTTCAGATAAGATAGTAATTTTCGAGATAAGATAGTCTACTCCTGAATAAAATCTATCATCTTAATACGGCCCTACATTGTTTTCATTATTTATGCTTATTCACCCAGTGAGGATTTGTTTAAAAATAAATTAATATATATATATATATATATAGATTAAAACAACCAAATTCCATTTAGACGAGTTTATGCAATTCTAATGACATAAATCCGCTATTGCAACCACAAGGCTAGACCAGACTGGTCCGCTTGTCTAATTGCGGACCACTTAATGGTAATTTGACCGGAGTAAGCTCAAAGCAAAAATTGACTTCAGTAACTCCATTAATATTTGACACTTTCTAACCTATCAAATAGACAAATTTTAACTGGAGATGAAAGAATAAGAGTGAATAAATGGCTTTGAAAGCTTATCCTACACACTCTCAAAATCGAGTTCCTTCATCTTGAAGTACGGTGCTTTAAAGAAAGCTAACTTGAGCAAACAACAGTTGAAACAAAAGGGATAAAAAAAAAAAAGTTACTAATCATGTTGATGTCAAAATGAGTTTCTAGAAAGTAGACCACCATGAAAGGACCACAATAACAAAATAAATAAATAAATAAATAAGGAATAGCACAGTAGAATTCCGAAACTCATGCGCATTAGGAATCGTTATTGCTCCTTCTCTTTGTTTTATTTAGGAAAGGGGCTGGGTCAACTCATGCGCATTAGGAATCTTTATTGCCCTTTCTCTTTGTTTTATTTAAGAAAGGGGCTAGGTCGTGGTGGTAGCATCTCCACACCAAGTCACCACATCGTGGTATCCTGACACTTTTAATTAATATTATCAAAATGCAACTTCTTAATCTATTGAAAAATTGTTGACACCCCCAATTAATATTTTTAAAATGTAACTCTCTAATCTATTGGAAAAAACGGATAGGGGCCCGTTTTCTCCACTAAATTACGCCAAAAAAAAAGACTCTTTGCTTTATTTATTATCTTAATTATCTATTTTATCTATATCATTCTAAAATCTTTCTCCTTATTTTCCAAGTTCTTCCAAAACTTTCCTTCTGGCTTTTGGAGAGTTTTAGTTGGTGCAGTTGACAAACAATAGGAGGAAGTTGTGAGGCCTACCTTTTATAGTCCCTAATTTGACGGAACCTTGTTTGTTACCGATATTCAAATTCAATTCACATAACGCATTAGTAAAGGTGGAAGAAGGTCTAACCTTTCATTTCTATCAAAAAAAAAAAGAAAAAAGAAAAAGATCAAACCTTTCATGCCTCTCGATTTTCCGCATGTAAACACCCTATCATTTGTCTGGTAAGAGCCGCTTGACTCACTAGAAGTTTTCTAACTTGACCAATATGGATTTTGTGTGTCAATTTTTAATTGAGGTTAAAAATCCGTTAAATGCTGGTCTTAGCCCAGGGGTGACATCCTCTGTATACAACTATCACCGATCCTTGGCTCATTTTGAAGTTAGAAACTCTAATTACACATGTTTTTTACATTCATAAAATACTGAGAAATTAAAAGTGAACCTTGTGTGAATGAACCGAGCTCATTCTCCAACAACCAAAACCAAGTCTTTTTGCGAGAACAACGATCAAAACACTTCCATGCTTTCTCATTCAGTGGCTTTACGTCTCTTTTATGGTCCATCAATTCTTTTTTAAAAGAGGCTAGGTGGTAGTGAGAGAAAAAACAAGGTGCATAGAGAAAGTTGAACCCATTTGTCATTTGTAAAAAGACTGCAATTTAATTATAAAAAATTTTATTTAGTCCTAAAAGGAGTAGCACTATTTCTCTTATGCTCTCAACATTCAACTAGTCACATTCTTTTTGATACATGCGTGGAGCCCCATATAAAGTTTACCAACAATTTTAAACATAATTTAAATGAGGGTGTGGTTTGCATATGGCCAAGGCCCTCAACAATCAAAGTAAAGCGTGTAGAAACGAAAAACAATCCACGAAACAAGAAAGATGAAACAAACACGAAATAAATAGACAACCAATCAAAACGTAAAGATATACGTAGTTCGGCCACATGCCTACATCCACGGGGAAATGAGAGCTTCTTTACTGGCAATAGATAATAATGTTACAATGGCTCTCTTCCTCACAACTCTCTCTGTTTCCGTATTACAAAGAAATCTCCTTTGTTCCTTTACCCTAAAAGAATCTCTATCACAACAATATATATAGTCTCAGGTAGATGGTGCAAATTATCAAAATACCCCATGTACAGATAAAATTCGTATTATCCCATCAAACATCTTGATTTTGATAGTTCATATTTCAATGGTATTGCATACCGCATCATACCCCATTAAAACGGACCCACCACTATATGATTTGTAGGTTTAGAACCAATTTCTATTTGGACACATATGAAAAGAACATTCAGAATAAAAAATCCATAAATCAGTAAATTGATTCTTACCTGAAGATATAGAGAGAAGATCTTCATCATCTCTATCAGATCTATCAGTCACGCTAGTTTCATCAGACGTTTTCCAGATTCTTTCCTCTTTATATCCTTCTCGCTTTTCGTATAGTCTCTCTTCATATGACCTTCCTTTTTGCAGTAATAACAAGTAAATTTGCCCTTCTCCGTGGAATTTGACTGACTTCTGCTTCCAGACCTCTTTTGATTTAATCTGCCCTTTTGATAACTCTCTTTGTGTTTTCAAAGAAATATTCTCCTTGAGACTTAATATTGCTGGTCTTCTTCCTTGTCTCGTTTGACAAAAGAGTAGCAGTGACTTCACCCGTCTCAAGAGTCTCCGTCCCGTACAGTAGAGTCATAACCATGTAATCATATAATCCTAGAAGCAAAGCCAACAGAAGTAGGGCCTTGTCTTCATCCTCGATTTTGATCTCATGGCTTGCTAACTTGCTTATGATCTGGTTGAACTCCTTGAGATGTTCAAGCAGATCCGTGCCTTCTTCGATCTGAAGAGAATACAACTGCTTCTTCAAGAACAACTTGTTTGTCAGAGATTTCGTCGTGTAAATACTCTCGAGTTTTGTTCAGACCTCCGGAGCAGTTTCGAGGTCCACCACATAACGTAAGGCACCATCTGACAGATTCAGACGAATCGCACTTACCGCTTTTTTCTCAATCTCTTGTCACTCTTCATCGTAAATCTTTGCTAATTTCTTCGATTTTCCTAGCAAAGCCTTAGTTAAACCTCGTTGTATCAGAAGATCATTCATCCTTCGTCGCTAAAAAGTGAAGTTGTTCTTTCCATTGAACTTCTCAATGTCATACTTGACACTTGATCCCTTTCCTGTCATCGTAGTAGTAAACGCCAGAAAGCGGAATAACCTGGTTGGCTCTGATACAAATTTGTAGAAATGAAAAGCAATCCACCAAAAAATCAAAATCAACTACTACATACATTTCCAAAAATCTAGAGAAAGGAAAATAAAATCCTTACAAAATAGTTAATCTAAGAGCATTAGCACCCATCATATCTTAATCATCAGCTATTGAGTTGTACTCTCTTTTTTTTTTATACAAATGCTATGAACTTTTATTAAAACAATGCTTCAAGAGCATGATATTACAAAGATTGGATCAAATCGTTAGAAACTAGCAAAATTGGAAGAGAAACACCATGTTTAGCAAGCCTATCAGCTGCATCATTGGCTTTGTGCATGGTGTGGCCAAAGCTTATCCTCAAATTAGGTCAGGCACATAGTTCTTGAATTTTTAACCAAAGAGTAAATAGGGTCCAGGGGATCCTTTGCTCTAAATAGGGACCAGGGGATCCTTTGCTCTTTTCTACACCACTTGATAATATTTAGGGAATCCCCTTCAATTATAATATCACCAATAAAAGCCCAGTCGATGATAATATGAAGGCCTTGAAGGAGAGTAGCCAATTCAGCATGATTGGGTGTTGTAGACCCACAAGGACCCGAATAAGAAAAAAGAACCGATCCAAAATTGCTGCAAAGAAGCCCACCAACACCTGCAAGCCTTGGATTTCCAAATGAGCTGTCATCAAAATTAAATTTGAGGCAAGCTATTAGAGGTACAATCAAAGTTCTAAAGGGACGATTAGAGTGAGAAGAGGAATGAGCCCGAAATTTCATATTGATAAAAATATCAGTCCGAAGAGCACCCCATCCTTCAAGAGTGGAAGAAAACCAATTCCAAAGAGATTGTAAAATGAGATCTTTTGTGCTTTCAATACTCTGAGACATCTCATCAAAGGTTCCCCTAACCAAATCTGCCATAAGATTGCACTTCTGAAAATTTTCCAAATCACAACTCCTTTTTTTGGTAATCCAATGGCAGAAAGATGGTTAATAATGTTGATGAGATTCGAAGGTATCATGAAGAAAAAACCCAATAGAGAGAAGGCCCAGTGCCATAAGCTAAAGACAAAAGGACACTGAAGAAAAAGATGAGAGTAAGATTCTTCATCATTTTTGCACATCAAGCACATGTTTGGAAGAATTTTACCTATCTTTTGCAAATTGTTTATTGTTAAACATTTCCTTTGACATGCAATCCATAGGAAGGCTTGGATTTTAACTGGAACTGACCCTTTCCAAATAAAACCTAAAGAGGTATCAACAATACATACCAGATCCATAAAAAGGAGTCTATACACTGATTTGACATAAAAAAGTCTGTCGGTTTCTGATTCCCATATGACCAAGTCTTCTGCATTAGAAGTGATGTAAACTTGTTCAAGTAGTTGGAGGAGATTATGAAGCTGCGAAATAACCATGTCCGGTAGTCTATTGTAACGGCATCCGATGTTCCAGACCATACAATCTGTTGTTACACAAAACAATATTTCTGCAGCTATAAATATCCATTCAAATCTGTGAGGTGAATTTGCCTCCTCTACCTTTTTAAATCGAGTGGGTGAGATTATCGAAATCATATTTAGCAATTAGCACATCCTTCCAGAGATGACAGGAGTCTTGAAAGATTCTCCACCACCATTTGGATAGAAGCACCCAGTTTACAAGTTTAAGCTTTCTGATACCCAAACCCCCTAGCATTGACGGCATACATACCTTGTCCCAGTTCACCAGATGAAACTTACGACAATTATCCTCCATATTTCCCCAAATGAAGTTTTGCATATGTTTTTCAATAACCTTGATTACTTCACTAGTTATTTGTAGGATTGACATCAAGTAAATAGGAAGATATGCATAGGCGGACTTAATCAAAGTGATATGCCCACCAAAAGATAAAGTCTTGGTCTTCCATAGGTCAAATTTAACTTGATAACTATGAATAAGAGGGTCTCAGGCAGCAAGAGTGCACTTACGATTAGAGATAGAAACCCCTAAATATTTAAGGGGAAACTTCTCAACTCTGCCACCCAAAATTGAAGCAACATAATCCAAAAGGTTGTTAGAGCAAGAGATGCCCACAATTGAAATCTTATGGAAATTTACCTCTTAAGCCATTTAACTCTTGGTCTCTGTTTCCAATAAATCTCCTCCATCCTAAAGAGATCATGTAGTTTATTAAGCAAAAAATTTTTATTAACAATCATCACATCAGAAAAAACTTGGTTTTTCTGAAACGAATTTTCAATCACCTCTAAAGTGGAATCAATCTTGCCTTTAAATTAATACTGATTTGCTTTTTTTCAAGAGATGATTTTGTGCTTTATGCAGATTAGCTTCTTTTGAAGACGGATGCCAAAACTGCCCAAAACATAACAACTACCCCTAGTATGATTGATGATATCCACAACTTAAGGCTCATCCAGCGAGTGAATATCAAAACGCAAAGGTCTTGGCCGAGATAAGACCTCCTCAGTATGAAGACAGATAGAGAGGTGATCAGATGAAAGTTTGGTAAAAGCATTAACCTTGATTAAGAGGAATACTATTTCCCAAGCCTCTGAGACCAGAAACCAATCAATCTCAAAAAAAATCATATGAGAAGAACTGTTATTGGAACAAGTAAAGTGAGTACCAGTAGTAGGAAGATCTAATAAATCATTCTCCATAATGAAGTCATTAAATAGATGCATATGAGAATTAAAACGGGAAAAGTGGAAATTTCATCTGGGTGGAGAATAAAGTTAAATCCCGTCCAATGCAAACTGGAAGACCCGATGAGGAAATAAAAGATTTCAAATCATCCAAAAAAACACCTTTAAGGATAGCAACATTAGGCCCATGCACATTAATAAGCACCCAACGGAAAGACCTGACAGGACCTTCAAAAGTAATTTGCCAAAAACCTATCAGATTTAAAAACATCCAAACAGAGCAATGTTGCTGGGTCCCAAAGAACCCACAGACCTCGAGAAAATCCAATGGCATCTACACCCTCAAAGCACATAGAACCATTACCCCACAGAGTCTTGACATCCAAAATAGAGGGCGAAGCACACTTAGTTTCTTGCATAATAAAAGCAAAAGGTTCAAATTTAGAAATCAAGAAATTGACCTCTTTCTTGCGTCGATAAGCACAGAGACCACGCACATTCCAACTGATAATCTTTATTGGCAAGATGAAGGTTCACCGGGTCCCTCGAAGCCACCATCTTCATATGGACGAAAAGAGCTGAACGAGCAAGTGAGGCAGCTGCAACTAGAAGAGGATTGGTTCCTTGAAGTCACAGGGCCTGTCTTCAAAACTACTCCATCTGAAGGCGGAGCTGAAGAGTCCCGAGAGCCACGAGCAGTTAGTCTAGCCGATGAGAGCACAGCTTTAGAGTCCCCGTTAAATTGGGTTTCAGTAGCACCTTAGAGGCAGGTGAGGAGACCTCCAGGTCATCCGTCAGACCAAAATAATGATGCACAAGGAGCTTTGCTAGGTCTGTCTGAGTCTCATCCTTTAATTTTTTAGACATTTTTTGGACCACCTTAACCGTTGCATCCATGACTGCAAGTGCCACTTCCGGAGGATCAACAAAAGTACCACCCATGCTCTTGAACATACGATTGAAAATTACATGGCTGGGGTTGCTTGGTAGAGTATTTGAATGATGCTCTAACACATGAATAAGCTTGGAATCAACCGTAGCACATTGCTGAATTTCAGGGGCCGAGCCTGAAGAGATATAGAACGACGAATCTGAAGCTTCTACAAGGTGTTCCACAACTATCTCCGTTGAGATAGTTTCATCAGCCAGCGGCTCACCAATAGTTTCCACTAAAAGTGGTCGTACGTTCGGTTCAACCTTAGCAAGAGGAACCGCAACAAACTCAGGGTTATTCGCCACAATTATGGTTCAAGAAGCCACATCACAAATGGTATTGGTGTAGACTACCTCATCTTCAAATAAATCAATGATATCAACAACCACAACCAGCCAAAAGGCTGCAGGTGACGGTGTCAAATCTGGGACCTTAGAACACCACGTAGAAAAACGGAAAAGAAGAATCCTCCGATTGAACATTGTGAAGAGAAAAAGAGGAGTAGAAAGAGGATGACCAAGGGAGAAAAGGGGGCAAATGAAGAGATGCAGGTCCCAAGATTGAAAGGGCTTGAAAGGGGTAAGGAGTCTAGTGGGGGAGGCTTACGTCACTACGAGAGAAGAAGGGTGAGAAGAGGATGAAGAGACAGAGGTGGTGGAAATAGATGTGAGAGAAGGGGCAAGATGGACGGTGTAGCAGAATTGAGAAAATGTATGGGATGGGTAGGGACTGGCAAGAGACTAGCGAGAGAGGAGGTGCAAGATGGGGGGTGGAGAGGAGAGGTGTGGGATGGGTAGGGTGAGGTGGAGACAAAACAAAGGGAGGAAGCTGAGTTGAAAACAGGGGGATAAGAGCTCGAAAGATGGACTTTGGACGAAGAGGCAGGCCCGTTACGAGGTGGCCCAAAATGAGGAAGCTTAGGTGCAGCAACCTAAAAGGCAGGCAAGGAGGGGTCAAAACAGAATCAGAGAGAAGAGGCTTTTTTCCTTTATTTTCCAAAAAAGCTGACGGTTTCAACGAATGAAAGCTCAAAAAATCCTTTGCAAAAAAAGGGCCAGTAGGCTTCCAAATTTTAACCTTTTTTGGAGGAGGAGGAAGAAGATCCAAGCGATTCAATCTCAGATCTATTGCTACATGGCCTAACCAATCTGGGGTTCAATCGAGGAGGACCCTGTTTCGCCAATGGAGGTCGAGCCTTAGCATGTCCAAGAATGGCTCCAGGAGGTTGAACAGGGGGTCTAGCTTTAAGCTTTCTAAAAACCTCAATCCAAGAGTGGTCTTCCTTACCAGTAGAAACTTCGATAGGAGCTAGAGCCAGAGGGTTGGCAGTCTTCAAATCTTCACCTTCAATGGTGATATCAATGGTAAAATGGTCTAAACCACTAAAAAGGTTGGAGTCAGGGCCTTGGCACATCTAAGAATATTGACTCTAAAAAAAGAAAGATCAAGAACCACCATTCATTCCCTGTCAACGTCAACAAAAAATCCCATTAAATTTGCTAGACATTGGAAGACTCCCATATTCCTAGCATGGAGTGGGATACCTTCGAATCGAACCCAACAAGGGGAGAATGAAGTGAGAATAGCGTGATCCCACAGTTTCCAGGAATCCACCGATAAGAGTTTATTCCGAACACGCTAGGTATTGCGGAGAAGGAAAACTTTATGAACATCATCAGTAGAGGAAACAGAGAAAATGATCATGTTACTCCTGAACCATAGGGGAGTAAGGTAGATTCCAGGCTCTCTTAGCCCAATCACGAAGACCCCATATATCATTAGAGGGCGGGGAAAAGAACCAATAACAAGAAGAGAAGAGGCTTTAAGAGATTCAAAAAGAAAAGAGGGAGCAATAAAAAGGCTTAGGGGATGAAGATCCATCTAGAGTACAGTCTACATTACATGCTCCTTAAACCTCTCTCTATCCTCCCTCTATTTCTCTCTCCTTCCCCACCGTGAAGCCCCGCAAAATTTATTTAATACTCCATCTCTCTCACTCTCTTAACCCCCAAAATTTGTATCTCCTCTCATTCCCTCTCACCCAACCCACTCTCTATAAAAATCAATAAAAATAAGAGCTTTTTAATAAGAAAACTTACAGTGTCAAACATTGGAATGGAGATCCTTCCCACTTTTCAGCGTCTGACCTCTATCCATTTCCTTCTGAAATACTGATGTTTCCTTATCAAACCTTCCTCCTCCCAATATTGACTGGATTATAATAATTCCTTCACTTCCCTATGGCTCTCTTCCCCTGTTTCTATTTTCTCTTTCTCTCTCTATTTCTCTCTCTAGGAATCTGACCTTGAATATGCTAACTTGCTGTTTGTAGGCAGGAATCACCATAAAAAATTGCAAGGAAAGAAAACCCGAAGATGAAGTTTTTGGAGAGAGAGAGAGAGAGAGAGAGCAGGGACTTCCGCTAAAGAGCACGCTCTAGAGTTGTTGCTAGAGCGAGACAACCCACTTTCTCTCTCATCCTCTGTCTCTTAAAACCCACTTTTATATTCTTCTCTCCAACTATTGGAAAAGGCCACTATTGAAAGCTCTACCTTATTCCAGGACATTGGCCCCCGTTTCCTGCACCCTTCATGTGCCAAGCAGCAATCCCCTGTCTCACCCTTCATGTGCCAAGAAGCAATCCCCTTTCTCTCTCTAACTGACCTACCTCAATTGGCAAGCAACAAGTGTTCTCAAAAAATGCAATACCTGATTTTATCTGTGCCCGTCTTCATCCCATACCCACAGAAGTGGCGCCTATGACTATAGACAATCGAGATCTACGATTTTTCTATCCTGACTCCTCACATAAGCGTGACCCTAGTGAAACCACGTTCTTCTTAGGGGAGGAGCTAAAAGTTGGAATGAACAGAGTTCTTTACTTCCCTAAATACGACTTTGTGAATGCCGCACCTTTCCTTGCTCGTGCGATCGCAAAAGCCATACCCTTCTCATCAGCCGAATGAGAGAGATGATCATATATAAGGCCTCAAAAGGCCAAGTGGGAGAATATTGACTATGTGGCCTTTCAAGGCCTTAAAGCCAATAGTCTTACTCTCAGTGGGAGTTAGAGAGAGACTGAATCTGGGTGTTTGGTGCACTGGGGCCCAGATTCATATACCCCGAGTATTTGAGGCATTGAGAGTATATGTTTTGAGAGTGTGAACTCTCAAGGAGGTGTGAAGGTCACCTCCCATTCAGGACTATATTGATTAGAATGCCTCATAGTTTATGTGATACGCTAGGGCTTGGAGAATCCAATAGAGAATAGTAGAACCTGAGTATTCACCCTATATGGAATGGTTGCCTCAAGCGACATGAGCCCGTATCGTGACACGAGACTGTTCCATAGCATATGCACCGACAGTCGTATGGGGAAGCCACTCTTCTATAGTATTATTCGACTTAAAAAAGTTAGTGCACATGTGCTTTGAGAAGATCCTTGTATTTGAGAAGGAACATGTCCCACAGGGGTGTACCAGTAATCCATTGCACCCCCGATGACGAGAAGCTCTGGCTCGACGACTTTGATATGACCAATTATGTGTCTCTGCCATAGACTGTGGATCATAGGTCCATTGGGTCAGCTTGAGATACCGGTAGAACGTCATTGGGGTTAGCCGAATGGAAGACTTCGACTAGTGTTATAAGTCTAGAGATCTCATTTATCTTTGACCCAAATTAATCTAATATTGACGATAAAATACTTTATATTGATGATAAATTGTATAATAATTTTAAGAAATCGTTTAAAGAACTTTTTAGATTTTTGAAGAATTTTTCAGATTTTTTAAACAATAAAAAATGTGATTTTCAAATTTGTTTGACATAAATACCAAACAAAGACATTCTATGGGGATGCCACGTGGATCCCAAGTGGCCATAGGGATGCCATGTGGCACACCCACCTCCCCACTAGTGAATGACATCATGTTGATGTCATATCCATGTGGGGACCTATTTGTCATTAATTCTTTTGTTGGTATTATGTTATAACATGTTATATTGTTATTTAAAGGGTTATATATTGTTATGACTTAAGTTTGATTTAAGTCACATGCTTCTTTTTTTTCTAATATGTGCCATTTTCGGCAAGTGTGAAGTCATGAAATTTTGAGAATTCATTTAATTCATATTATTATGCACATATGATTTTGTAGCATGTGAGTATATCTTATGTGGCACCACCTTACACATATGAAACTTTATCGTTGTTAAAATCCTATTGGTGGTGTCATAAGATATTTTATTCACATGTGTGGATGTCCCATATTATCTTTACGTTCATGTCCTTGTATTTTATTGACTCTCACAAATTATTCAAAAACCATGGACATAACTGTAAACATGAATTTAGACTTAATAAGAAATAAAACATAGAGCTAAGGGCTTCAAGGTAAAATGACTATAAACTTAGGTTTTAATGAGTGAAAGCTGTCAAAAGTTCATCAATTGATCTTGGTGATAAGATATGGATAGTGGCCTCGATAAAAGCCTCTCATGTGTCATTGATCTAAAGCATCAAGGATCAAGATCAAATTTATCTTTATGATCTAAGTATAAAAGTAACTTATGGGATCAATTATAACCCTAACTATTGCTTCATTAAGATATTGATTTTTCTTCTCAGATTTTTAATTCCTACCTCATTTTCATTATCAAAGCTTATTGTAATTCTTTATTTACAGTAGCTTTCTTCATTTTTTGTCATGAAAACTTGATATTTGAAGAGTCTCAAAGCAATTGTGTAGTCCATACACATAGTATGTGTAGACTAGCTTGCTTACTCCATGATCTTGAATAGTTTCAACTTGATTTCTTGATCTTATTTTTCTGAAATTTTTACTGAAAATATACAACTGATGAGATGTTTATTTCATCATATTTGAGCATAAGAAATAGTCCATTGAGTTCCCTTTTTAATGTTGAAAAGTATGGTGTAGTTGCACCCTAACTTCCTTATTTTGTGTAGTATCTCTCTCAAACTTTGAAGGGTTATTTTGATCCATGTCTCTCTCATGATTTGATCCCCATTAAGTGAAATTAATATGATTATTTGCTTCTCATTGGATTGATCTTCTTGAGTTATTATTATCACCCGTGCCTTAGACAATGAGACAAAATTAAGTCTTCAAAAGGCCATTTCGTGGCCCGGGCACAAAGGGTTCGAACCATGGTTTTGCCGTGTATGTTTTCATGTTAATTTGATGTATTTATAGTTATTAAATGGATTCATGATTGATTAAATTGAGTATGTTGTGTGAATATTGAGATTATTTTTAATCTTACGGTATGAGCTTTAATGTTAAGCATTATTGCTTATGCGAATTGAAATCTTATTGAATTATTATGATCAAGTGTATGATGTGTATGAGATATCATGATATATGATGAGCATGATGAATGAAGATGAAATTATCATACAATTTTGATATAAGGAGGAATTGCCAGTGCAAGTCATGCAATATGTTGTAGAGATGTATAATGTGAATATTTGAATATTGTATTCTGTTTAATTGAATTTTTGAGTAAGGGATTTAAAAGGGACCTATTAGGATTGAGTTTTATTATTTAAATATGTATAATCCATGTTTGTAGTCTGGAATATATATATTATGGTTTTGTATTGAGATATTCATGCATTTAAACCGTTGATTTTTTATACAATGGAAATTTTTTAAAAGATTGCATTTCTAGCCCATTGGTCTTATACCACCACCAAGTGGTATCAGAGCAGAGCTCTAATATTGTCCCTTAGTCCTCTTTTATTGTGTATAATTTAATTTTTAAATTGCATAAACACTTGATCATGATTGCCATGATATATATGCATTGAATTTGGGAATTGATAGTGTCATTGGCATGAGAACTGTGAATGAACATTTTTTAGACCTATTGTATATTTGTGAGAGAATGGTAGGGCATTCAATACTTTATATAAGAGAATAATATTTGGTAGTTTTTTGTGTTATTGAGTGTATTTTCATATGGAAAAAGTCTCATGATCATATTGTGTAGATTTTGGATGTATATTTTGGAAGTTATTGACTTTTTATTAAAGTGTGTCAGATCTAATAAAGACATTTCCAGAAAATTTATACATTTTCCAATGGGGGTTTTGATCAATCAAAACTTATAGGAATGAGTTAGGACAACTTTGTACTTTTGAGGAATCGAGTCTAGTTTAAATGTATATTTGGGCTCATAGGAAAATTCCCCATATTTGGAAAATTATGGTAGTTTTACTTGAGGGGTATTATACTGTAGTTTATACTACATAAAGCAGAAATTGACCATATGAGAACATGTTATTTGAGCCACTTCGGACCATTATTCAATGCTACTTTCTAAATAAAAGTTGTCTCATTTTTAATTTCTTTTATCTTAGAATAAGTCATATGATTAAATGATGTGTAAATTTAAAGTTGTGTTCATTGAATTGGACCATGCTCATTTTGAAATACCAGAAAAACATTATTTCTTATAACCAATGTGTGAGAAGGGCATTGATACTTTATATTTTTGTAATCTCACTATGAAGTATAAGTTGTTGAAAGTCCTTATGAGTTCTTAAGGTGTTTTAGACCAATTGGAGAGTTATATAAGCCCCACCGAATCGTGAGTGTTAAGTTTTAATACCCGATACCCCAGTCTTGGTCTAGATTCGGACTAGTCCCGGATAGTGTGCGATGAAGTTGATTCTAAAGACACATAGATGGATGAGATGACCATAGTTACAAAAGAGAGAAATAAAGAGTGAAACCAAATCACAGATCGAAGACAAAGGAATTGGCACATTATGACTTGGTCACTTTAAAACCATAAAGTACGACTTCTTTCTACTTATGAGCATGATTTTAATATATTGAGAATTCATTTCTTAGAGTACAACCATTTTAGTTTTATGATATCATGTAAGCAATTATTGATAGAATATCTTGGTGTATTATTTGGGTTGAATAATTGGAAGGTTTGGACTCGTCACATAAGTTATAAACTTGAATTAGGTGGATACTTACATATTGAGATTTTGAATGTTTATGTCCACTCTTATATAAGCTTAGACATATGGAATATGCTTAAGTAATTTGATTCTAGATCTATGATCTATGATTTAGCGTACCGATCCTATGGATATGGCTAATTTAAGATATATGGCATGTATAAGGATTGCACTTGTGATTGCTTGAGAATTATGAGATATGAAAAATGTTATTATTTGTGAGTTGCTTTATGATTTGAGAACCCATGAGATGTATCATGAATATGACATTGACTAATCCTTATGGTGCCTCAAGCTACATGCTTCATTATTTTGAACTTTCCTAAATGATGAGATAATGTGATGTATTATATTATCATATTGTGAGTACTTAGTGATGCATAATCCTGCCATAAGTCTTATGTGAATAAATGCATGTGGTATTATGTTATGAATGTCATATGAGGATTATTACATGGCACGTTAGGTTCAATGGTCATGAAAAAAGATTTTCATGTATGAGATAACATTTTCCTTTATAGTAGCAGGCTTTTCACTATTTTGAAAATTGAGATCAATTGAATCAAAATGTATCTTAAGTATGGATTATAATAATTAAAAAAATGTGATGAAAGAGATTTTATATTACACACTTGTTTTTCTGAACGAAGATTTCTATATTTAAAATGTTTTAGCACAAGAGGATGTTAGAAACCATAAAAGGGATTCTACCCTATTTGTATATTGCTACTTTATATTATCTTTCTATTAAAGAGTTATGACTATGATAAACTTCATGCTTCTTCCATTTTGGAAGATGACCCTTAAAGATATTCTTTTAACATTATGGTATAACCATATAACCATTTGTTATAATATTTTGGAGTATCTCATAGTCATCAATCTTTGAATAAAGTCCTTTTTGAAACCTTTGAATTACTTAAAAGTAAACTACTTTCTAATATATAAATTCAAGTTATTTTGAAATGCAACTTTGTTGGCTTCAGTGGGAACATCTTTAGTAAGTCTAGATAGTAAAACCATACCATCCTAAAAGAGAGAACGTTAGTATTGATTTTAGAAACACTTATATCTCAAATTAATTTCACTTATGAGAAAATTGGAAGAGTCATTGAATTATAATGATTTGTAAATAAAAGCCGAAGGAGTGTTTGACCTCTTATTTGAAAATTAATCATTTTATGATCCTATGGGCCATTTTCTTCTGCTGCATTATAAGTATTATTGTTTTTATTTAGTGCCAAAGTGAGAAGTTTTAAGTCACTTTGAGATATGTCACTTGTTCTAGTAGTAAGACATATCTTTTATAGACTTTTGAATTTTCAATGATTAATAGTGTGACATTATGATAATAGATCATCAATTGTCTATACATGCATTTCATGCCATGGTGATCATATGCATTCACTTTCACATAGATGATCCACTAGATGGCTTCTACCGGTAGTAGGCCTTTTAGTGGAGTACGTATAAGCCACTTGAAAACATTTTTAATAGTATGTGAGACCTTATGTAGAGCTGCATATTTATATGTGGATTATGATATGATTATATGATGATAAGGACACCTCATTTTGTGGGCTAGTCACACTGATAGTGACTATCTATGCATGGACTATATGCATATGACTTAATGCAATTGGTTGTTTATCATGAGATAATTTGTGAGATTAAATATGAGAGAAATCCAAGAAATTTTGATAAGTCTCACATTACATGAGATATTGCCCTAATTGATTTGAACTTATAATGTGTTTGGTCACTCAAACATGTATAATTGAATCTCTCTTGATCCTGGGATTGGATCTAATTAATAGATTCATAATGACACCTGCTAGTCATCTAATCCGAGTGTAATATTAATAAGAGATTGAATGTATTGAATGGTGAAATGCTTGAAAGTCCAAGCACTACTCCCACACCTTGGTTTGGAATAGATAAAGTATCAGTTCGTGACTAAAGAAAGTTTGAGAACAATGCATGACATGAAAGCACGATTTTAATGAACTTTTGTTCGAGTAAAAATTTGTGCTACATGAGAATTGATATGTACAAAAAGTTGTGAACTTTTGAGCACATGAATAAATGTTAAGAGAGTAAGTGAGAAGATAGATGTGAACATATATGTCAATCTTTATGAGCATAAATTATCATGAACGTGCACATAAAAGTACTGTATTCTTTGTCATACCATATGTTCCCATATTTTTTTTCTTTTAGGGATACCCATTGCATTCTTAAAATATGTGATTGTTGAAGATGAGGGTTACTTCCGTAATTAGCACCTAGTAGATTAGTATGTCAAGCATTGGTGTGAGTATGATGTGATACGTTGACACATAATTACATGATATTTGATTAAATATGTGGATGAAGGAAATCGAGCATGACATTTAAATTGTGATTTGTGGTTTATGTAACATAAACCAGACATAGAAAGAGTTCTTGATAATATGCTCTTGCGATTGCATAGGTTTGACCATATTTTTTTTTATTAGTTCATAACTATTGATTATATTAATAGACCATGTTGATTGACTATGCTTATGGAGCATACAATGGTTTATGCTTACGCATGATATGATATTGAAAAAGTTAACTTGGTTGTTGATACTTGTCCCCTTGCTTGATATGAATATTACAATTATGGTAGAGAATGGATGTTTTAAATTATATCATTGTGTATAACAATGAGAGAGATGATCATTTATAAGGCATCAAAAGGCCAAGTGGGAGAATGTTGACTATGTGGCCTTTCAAAGCCTTAAAGCCAATAGTCTTGCGCTTAATAGGAGTTAGAGAGAGACTAAATCTGGGTGCTTGGCGCACTGGGGCCCAGATTCATATACCCAGAGTATTTGAGGCATTGAGAGTATACGTTTTGAGAGTGTGAACTCTCAAAGAGACGTGAGGGTCCCCTTTCAGTCAGGACAATATTGATTAGAATGCATCATAGTTGATATGATAAATCATGGCTTGGAGAATCCAATCAAGAATAGTAGGACCTGAGTATTTAAAAGAGTATTCGCCTTGTATGGAATAGTCGGCTCATGGGACATGAGCCCGTATCCTAACACGAGACGGTTCCATGGCATGTGCACCCACGGTCGTATGGGGAAGTCATTCTTCTATAGCATTATCTAACTTAGAAGAGCTAGTGAACATGTGCTTTGAGAGGACCCATGTATTTGAGAAGGAACATGTCCCACAGGGGTGCATCAGTAATCCATTGAACCCCCGGTGATGAAAAGCTTTGGCTCAGCGACTTTGATGTGACCAATTATGTGTCCCTGTCATAGATTGTGGAGCATAGGTCCATTGGGTCGGCTTGAGACACTGGTGGAACATCATTCGGGTTAGCCCAATAGAAGACTTCGACTAGTGTTATAAGTCTAGAGATCTCATTTACCTTTGGCCCAAATTAATCTAATACTGACGAGAAAAAAATTTATATTGATGAGAAATTATGTAATAATGTTGAAAAATCATTTAGAGAATTTTTGAGATTTTTGGAGAATTTTTTCAGATTTTTTAAACAATAAAAAATGTGATTTTAAAATTTATTTTACATAAATACCAAACAAGGACATTCTATGGGGATGCCACATGGATCCCAAGTGACCATAGGGATGCCATGTGGCACATCCACCTCCCCACTAGTGGATGACATCATGCTGATGTCATATCGATGTGGGGACCTATTTGTCATTAATTCTTTTGTTGGTATTATGTTATAACATGTTATATTGTTATTTAAAGGGTTATATATTGTTATGACTTAAGTTTGATTTAAGTCACATGCTCTTTTTTTTTTCTCATATGTGCCAATTTTAGCAAGTGTGAAGTCATGAAATTTTGAGAATTCATTTAATTCATATTATTATCCACTTATGATTTTGTAGCATGTGAGTATATCTTATGTGGCACCACTTTACACATATGAAACTTTATTGTTTTTAAAATCCTATTGGTGGTGTCATAAGATATTTTATTCACATGTGTGGATGTCCCATATTATCTTTACGTTCATGCCCTTGTATTTTATTGACTCTCACAAATTATTCAAAAACCATGGGCATAAGTGTAAACATGAATTTGGACTTAATGGGAAATAAAACATGGAGCTAAGGGCTTCAAGGTAAAATAATTATAAACCTAGGGTTTAAGGAGTGAAAGTTGTCAAAAGCTCATCCATTGATCTTGGTGATAAGATATGGATGAGTGGCTTCGATAAAAGCCTCTCATGTGCCATTGATCTAAGGCATCAAGGATCAAGATCAAATTCATCTTTATGATCTAAGTATAAAAGTAACTTATGGGATCAATTATAACCCAAACTTGAGTATTCACTTCAAAGAGAGAGAGCCCTTGACAAAAATATGGTTACCCATGAGACTATCTTCTTCCTTGAGTTTTCATTTGAAACCTTTCTTCCATGGAGTAGTCCATTATTTATGTGATCAAGCCCATTATTGATTTTTCTTCTCATATTTTTAATTCCTACCTCATTTTCATTATCAAAGCTTGTTATAATTGTTAATTTACAGTAGCTTTCTTCATTTTCGGTCATGAAAACTTGATATTTGAATAGTCCCAAAGCAATAGTGTAATCCATACACATAGTATATGTAGACTAGCTTGCTTACTCCATGATCTTGAGTAGTTTCAACTTGATTTGTTGATCTTATTTTTCTGAAATTTTTATTGAAATATACAACTAATGAGAGGTTTAAATCATCATATTTGAGCATAATAAATAGTCTATTGAGTTCCCTTTTTAATATTGAAAAATTCGTGTAGTCCCGTATGAACCACATGGTGTAATTGCACACTAACTTCCTTATTTTTTGTAGTATCTCTCTCAAACTTTGAAGGGTTATTTTGATACATGTCTCTCTCATGATTTGATCCCTATTAAGTGAAATTAATATGATCATTTACTTGCCATTAGATTGATCTCCTTGAGTTATTATTATCATCACCCGTGCCTTAAACAATGGGACAAAATTAAGTCCTCAAAAGGCCCTTTCGTGGCCCAGGCACAAGGGGTTTGAACCATGGTTTCTCCGTGTATGTTTTCATATTAATTTGATGTATTTACAGTTATTAAATGGATTCATGATTGGTTAAATTGAGTATGTTGTGTGAATATTGAGATTGTTTTTTAATCTTATGGTATGAGCTTCAATGTTATGCATTATTGTTTATTCGAATTGAAATCTCATTAAATTATTATGATCAAGTGTATGATGTGTATGAGATATTATGATATATGATGAGGATGAAGAATGAAAATGAAATTATCATACAATTTTGACATAATGAGGAATTGCAAGTGCAAGTCATGCAATATGTTGTAAAGACTTACAATGTGAATATTTGAATATTGTATTAAGTTTAATTGAATTTTTTAGTAAGGGATTTGTAAGAAACCTATTAAGGTTGAATTTTATTATTCAAATGTATATGTTCGTAGGCCGTAATATATATATTATGGTTATTGAGATATTCATGCATTTAAACCGTTGAGTTTTTATACAATAGAAATTTTTTAAAAGATTGCATTTATAGCCCATTGGTCTTATACCACCAATAGAAACTTTGATACTTGAATACACACATTCGTTTTTCTGGGTATATCTTTGTTTCCTCTTGTGCTCGTGGGCTTATAGCGGAGACTTTGTTACTTGAATACTCACATTAGTTACTACTTCTTATTGATTTCCTTCGTAGTTTTTATTTCTCTTTTTAAAACACGGTTGTTTTTACCTGATGTTAATCACTAGTAATCTTAAACTGTATCAGGTGGTATCAGAGTATCACTCGATTCTTTTGGATTGTGGTGTTCGGCATCGGGGGACCTCCTAGATATAGAGATCGAAAATTTGAGAAGCCAAATAGAGGAGTTGACCCAGCTCTTAGCGCAAAATCCAGCTCTAACAAATTAAGATGACGGTAGTGAATCGGATGATGTTTTTGAGAACATATTCCATGCGCACACTCTGCATCAAGAGCCTTATGGTTAGAACATGAGAGTGATTTCTTTAAATTTGATGAAAATTTTGTTGAAGGTGAAGAGCAAGTAGGTTGGGAAATTCAATTGGAATCATATTCATTGAATGATATATTTTTTATAAAGGTCCTCTATTTTTTATGAAGGTCCCTAAAAGAGTCCTATTTTTTATGAAGGTCCCTAAAAAAAATCCCTATTTTTTATGAAGGTCCTCTATTTGTTAAAGAACAAGATGAAGCAGAGAAATAGGCCTTGAGGCAGAAAGAACACGTACCTTTCTCATCAATGGAGAGATGGATAAACAAGATATCCTGGAGGAAATTGAGCCTTTTTGGAAATATTGATGAAGATATCAATGGAGAGATGGATAAACAAGATATCGCAGAGGAGATAGAGCCTTTTGAAAATATTGATGAAGAGAAAACGGAAGCCCTCAAATGAGAATTGATAACTGAAGTTGGTTCAGTTTTCAAAAGTGCTCCTATCGAAGATGCTCCCTTAGTATGTTGTAGGGCATAAATAATTCATATGACCCATTACTCTAGGGTTTCTCAGTTTCAGTGCACAATCGTTGTGTTTTGATCCGTGCAGTAATTCATAGGTCACAGGATCGTGTTTTCAACATTTATATCAAACAGGATCGTGTTTTCAACATTTATATCAAATAATGCTGCGAGACTAATACAAATTTCATCTCACCACATTTCAAAACTCGAAGTCGAGATTTCTCCAACCAAAGGAGAAGCATATCAAGATGCATATCAAGATCAAATTGATTCAGCATTTTTATTCTTCTCGAATTTTTGTGGACTTAATTGTTTTTGTTATTTTTACGAGTCTGTATTTTATTTTTATTTTATTAGGGTTAATTTTTATAAGTAAGATTAATATGATCTTTTTTGGTTCGGTTGATTAAGTTGTTTTTATGAGTGTGTTTTTTATTTTTATTTTATTAGGGTTAATTTTTAGAAGTAAGATTAGTATGATTTTTTTTTATTCAATTGATAAAGTCTTCTTTTTTTTTTTAAGAAGTACGTGTTTTTTTAGGAGAAGAATGAGTTTATTTAATTTCAATAGAGTCTGGTTTAGTACGTTTATCTATTAAGAAGATGAGTACGTCCTTAAGTGATAAATATGACTATCTATTAAAAGATGAGTACGCACATCGAAACTCTTTGTAAAAGGGTTTGGTGGCAAGCAAATCTGTATTGTTCTAGCAATAAAGGGGACGCACGTGAATTGTAAAGGGCGATTAAAAAAAAGTGATATTTGCAAGCACGTGAATGGTTAAGGACGATTAAAAAAAGTGATATTTGCAAATCATGAGAAGGAGAGAGAGGCCTTTTCTGGGTATTTTATTTACTCTAATAATCGTGGTGAGTCCGCAGTAGAGGACTTCACATTTTTATTTTTATTTTATTAGCGATTTTTTTTTTTTTCTCTCTCTAAAACATGGTTGTTTGTTTTTCTCGGGTGTTAATCGCTATGTAATTTTAATTTCCTTCAAAAAGATAAACTTATGGGAAAGTATAAAATGAGACCATTTATCTTTTATACAAGGTGGTCACATTAATCTTAACCATTGAATGTAAAGTTGGGTTGTTGCAATTATTTCATTAATCAAGCTCAAACTTCAAAATAAATTTTTTCAAACTTTGTGACACATCCAGATTATTAAATTTCACATCAAATGATTATAAAAAATTGTGATCACTTTGTATAAAAAGTAAATAGTCTCATTACATACACTCCCTAAACTTATATGTGAAACTACCTATAAGTTTATCTCTGATAACTTAATAATAGACATTGTCAAACTTCATTATCAGGATTAATTTAATAAAAGGAAAAAATTTATATAAAGTGAGGCCCTTAATAATCAAATTAAGACGCATTTAAAAATTTCACTAAAAGAGATTCTTTCGATGTTTAAAGACCGTTAAATCCATCTTCTCGACCTAGGGTCGTATAGATGTGAAAAAAAATGAATTTTGAGTCTAGGAAATAGTGCATCTTGTAATACATTATCTGGGCTGTCAATTTTCAATATATTCAAATGTTTATAAATTTGCCAATCTACACTAGTTTGAAGATTTGAGTTTTGTAGATAGAGATCCAAAATATATTTTCAGACCATCAAAAAGATTTTTGCTACTGAAAAATTATCTTTTGACTCGATTTAGAGGTACACCACTTGATTGTTTAGGGCCTTAATCTTATCCAAACCACACGCTTTATATAAGCAATGAATTATTAGTCATAATGAGTAGATCCCTAACATCTCATACGAAACATTAGTCAGTTTATTAAAGAGTAATTGTGTTATCAACAAAGTAATTAATAAAAATTCTTAGTCAGATTATTAAAGAGTAATTATGTTATCAACAAAGTAATTAATAAAAATTCAGTTAAAAATATATTTTCAATACCAAAAATCCTGCAAATCAATATTATCCACCTCGACAATCATGATCTAAATAAAAATAAAATAAGCCTTAAAACCAGTGCATCCTGTTGCCCTTATTTTATTACTATCCATTTTGAATCCTCACATATCTACCAGATCAATTACATTTTTATAAATTTAAATTTCTAAAGTTTGTCTGGTATTCGGAGCTTTACCAATTCCTCATCCTTTTGTTAATAGGACGGTGATTTAGGCTTTCAAGGAGAGTGTAGGAGTAGATTGTTCCAACTTAACACAATTGATCTTCCTATTATGGTGAGAAAACATTTGATTCTAAGCATTTATTCTCATATTTTTTGAATTTAAAAAATATTTTTTTGAGATCAGCTATGCAAGTACTATTCCGCCATCTACTCTATCAAAGCATAAGTTCAAGATTCATGAAAAGATGTGACAACGTTTTACGCTAGCTGCCCTACTTAACAAAACTCTCATCTTTTTATCCAGGCTTCGGACCAGCATGAGTGCGTTAATGCTTATGATTCATCTTTAGCCCAAAAGAATACCCAACTGGTTCATCTTTAGCCCAAAAGAACACCCAACTGGCCTACACTCAACCAAAACACCAATTCCCACAAGTACTCAATTATAACACAATATACATAGAATCTCATATGTGGACTACTATTCAGTGGACCAATCTAATACACATATAATGACCAAACACAAATAAACACAAATACTGATACCAAACCCATATGTAGGAATGAGCAACTGATGATCAATTGCAGGGTGTGAACCTACATGGTGTTTCAGGTGTGCCTGCATTTGCCCTCTTGAACCTCATGGCTTGCCTAAGCGCCTCCTGGGGAGAAGCCTGTAAGGCCCAATTCATGTTCCCAACCACTGTGAGCGTGGGGTACCCAAATTGCAGACTGTTGTAGGAGTTGAGGAGCGCGGTCGTTGCCTCTCTGAGCAGAGTCCTGTAGAGGTCCCCTCGGCCTTGGAGGGCTTCATATAGAGGCAAGTCGGTCCCGTACTTTTGAGCAGCTGCTGGGCCGAATGCCACAGCCACTTTGGTCCCAGGGCCCACCACCTTCCAGTAACACCGGTATTCCGGCATCAGCCAGTATCTGTGATAATCTCACCAAATTTCATTTTCAAGAATTTCCTCAAGGTTCCCAAACAGATTTTCTATTCTAGATACTTAAAAGAAAAACTCTATAAAATAGAAAATGAAGTATAGAACACTAGGAATTTTGCCTAAATTTTCATCCCATGTTTTGCAAATTACCTCGGTTAACGTACTCAGCCTTTGGCCAAGGCAAGTAACTCAGCCGAGTCTCAACTCGGCTGGCCAAGTTCCCTAATACTGCTTTCATCTATCAGACCTAACAGAGAACAGAAGGATATCTTACTCAGAAGAACAAGCAGAGGCTTGGAAAAAGGGCATAGGATGCATGGTAGGCGGTGAAGGCGGCGAAGGAAGCGAAGGTGGGGATGGGGTGTTAGACTTAGGGCAAAACGCCATTGGTTGGGAAGGTTGTGAAAGCAGTGAGTCGACAACATACATTTCCATACCGAACATGTCGAAGACTAGATTCAGGCCACGAGCAGGACCCCCGGTGATCCCGCAATTGGAACCCTGGGGATTAGCCACGACCTGTGCGAAGCACCGGCTCAAGTCCGGGGAGCCCTCGAATCGCATGCCATAGTTGCCAAACCAGTTGGTGCTCTCCTCCTTCCATACAGTGACCTGACCGTCATTTCCAGCGCAGGCTACAGCCACCTTTGCTCCTGCAACCAAATTCCCAATTTTTCTTTGTAATATTTTGCATCAACCAGCAAAGAAATAACTACTGAAATTTTATTTTACAAATTCCCAATTCCATCGAGATGATACATTAATTCTCTCCAGCAAAATACATAATTTGGGGAATTTTTTTTTTTTTAATTTGAATTTTTGGGATCTAAATGATTATTTTCAAATAAAAAAACTGAATTTTGAGTTATTCAATTCTTAAATCTTTCCTTCTGAAATTTAGACATTCTTTGTTCAGTTTTATGATAATAATTTTTCAAGCAAATGAAATATGCATTTGATTTTTTAAATTTTATTTTTATTTTTTATTTTTTTAAAGTTGGAGGGTGTATCCCAAAAGTCTGATGTTCTAAAAATAATTCTACTTTCAAATTTGCAAACAAATGAACATTATGCTCCTGCAGAAGCAGCATTTCTTTTGGCTAGAACAGACTCTCCTTGTTTCACATGATTTTATTATTTTTTATGTGCAAGTGCCTTTCCTTTTTAACACTCTGAAAAATGAAAAGGACCCAGTAGAAATGTAGGCCTCTTAATAAATCTATTATTTTAGGAGTTAATTTTTACATACATGTAATCTCTAACCCTGAGATCATGAATATGAATAAATAAATAAATTTTTAAAATTAAAAAAAATAATTTTAATAAGAAAACGTCTGAACCGTAAGTTTTTATTGTTTTTAGGAAAAATTAAGTAAATATCTATTTTAGTTTCCGTTATTACCAAAATACTTAATATTTTAGTTATTAGTTATATGTCTTTTTTTTTGGACGTAATAACAATTTAAAAAAAAAAAGATGAAATTATACATTTTCCGAAATCAGGCCAACTAAATCGAAACTATCAATTTTTATTTTTTCAAAAATTGAAATCAAACCAATTTCGATTATTAAAAAATGTTATAAAATCCAAAAAAACAGAAAAAATACTCCTTAAAAAATGCAAGAAATCCAACTAAACGACAAAGAGAGAGCTACCCATGAAAGCTGTAAGGAAATTCAAAGAAACAAGAGGAGAGAGAAAACCACCCCATGTATAGGCAATCAAATTCAAATAAAAATAAGATAGAGAAAACTACCCCCTGAGAACTGCAAGAAAATGCGTAGAAACAAAGAAAACTAATAGAACTAGAAGAATAAGAAAACCATCCCATGAAATTGAGTGAAGAGAGAGAAAACCATCTCAAGAAATTGAGTGAAGAGAGAGAAAATATCCCAAGAAACGAATAGAACCAAAATACAGAACTGTTTCGAAGAAACAAGAACTTATATCAATCTACCCCTAGACTCAATTAGAGGCAGAAAACAAAGAAACCACGAATTTGAGAAACCACAACAAACTATCCGAAGAAAACCTCCAAAGAAACATGGACAAAGAGAGAAACAATTCAAGAACCATTAAAAGACAAAGATGAGAGTTTATTAAAGAGAGACCTCAACAAGGCAAGGCGCAAGAGAACAGCAGGGACATTGGATCGGTTTCGAGTGAGCTCGCTAACAGTGTCGCGGATGATGAACTCAGCTGGAGGGCATGAATTCTTGTAGTAGTCATAGTTCAACAGAGATTCCTCTCTCATACTTTCTCTCTTGAAATTTGTGATTCTATGAGAGGCGGTTTTGTTGTTGAAGGTTTTCATAAGGGTTTGTATTTTTTGGTTTCGCAAAAACAGGAAAATAAAGAAATTCAATTTTTAAAAAATCAAAATTTGAAAAATCGAAAATAATAGGTAGTTTCTACTTTTTTTAAAAAAAAATGATAAGAAGTTCGAACATATAATTAATAAATTAAAATATTCGATACTTTGATAATAATAAAAACTAAAACAGATATTTAAATAATTCTCGCTTGTTTTTTATAGGGTACACCTACATGTATCTATATTAAGCATCCATCTTTAAGATAGACCCCTTACATTTTTTGAATTGATCGACCCCACATGAAACAAGTTTTCAAATAGAAAATGTAACTGATATGGGACATACATGAACATACATTTCTGACAAGGATAAATGGGTTGACGATTTCGTGGGACTTTCAAATTTGAGGTATGCAAACAAGCAAAGGGGAGAGAGCGCTTAGGAGAATGGCTTGGGGCCTTGGACGTAGTATTTGCTGAGTCTGGTGGTTAGGTCCCCCACTTCATTTCCATGGAAAGGTAGGGCTCAATTCTTAAAAAAGGGGCTGGGTCGTGGGAGTAGAATCCCCTCGTTCGTCGGTTACCACATAGTGATATCTATTCCTACTGTAGATGTTCTTAATTAATAATTTCAAAATATAACTCTTCAATCTATTAAAAAAACGGATAGGGATAAAGGCCCGGTCTTTCCCACTAAATAACCCAAAAAACAAGAGAGTGCTTAAAAGTAAATAAAATAAAGAGAGATATGGACAGTGTTTCTATACTCGGTCCGGGTGACTCAGAACCGCCGGAGTTACGAAGCGTCGGCCTTCGAGCAAGGCCCAGTACTATGCATTTAACAGCATTCAACGTACATCGCGTGAGAACATTAACAAGTATTTTACTTTATAAAATACCTTATTTTTGTTATTTCCTTTTTTGAAGCTGCCATGGCCGAGTTACTTGGACTCGGTCTAAGTAACTGGCTTCGGCCAACCGAATACCTAGTCCGAGTCGCTTTTTTTGAGCATTTGATATGGCTAAGTGCAGTGAGCAGTGATATTCCAAAGTATATAGCAAAGAGAGGAGAGAAATGGCTGAGGAAGGTGAGAAAAAACAGTGTGCGTTTACCAGAGAGCGGATAGTCGAAGGAGCTCCTCTGTCCGTCTTTGCACGCATCACAGAAGACAGTGCCTGAAACCATAGTGTCTGCTGCCGCCTCTTCCACCATTGCACCAACCACCACCACGACCCCCACCACTAACCACAGTCTATACATTCTCATTGAGTTTAGAGAGAGAAATTGCAGGTCACCTGGTGTTGCTTCAACAACTGAATAATTTTAGAGAGAGAAAATGCAAGGAATGCCCTCCTCTTAGTACAACAACTGATGCGTCTATATAGACAGTGCAGGGACTCCACTGTTGTTACTGAAAGAGTTTAGAGAGAGAAAATGGCTCTCAAGTCTGAACTTCAAATGGGGAAAAGGTGAAATTGGGGCGCTGGCAGGCAGGGTTGTTGGTTGCTGGACGCTGCGGTATTTATGAGTTAAGAGTGAAAGAAAAGCGGCACCCTTCCATTCCAACGGGAAATTTTGCAGGTACAGGGAGTGGATTCATTGATGGCAACCTAGAGAGAGAAAGAGTGGGGAAAAGATGACCCCAGTGCCCCTAACCGCCTCTGTCCTGAAATTTCTTTTGTACTTTTAAGCTTGATAAGTGAATTAAGTGCAGCCACCTAATTTTACGTCGGAGTAAATAATCTCATTATATGGTTTCACTATAAAATTATAGGGTTTTGCACCTTGAAATTGATTTAAGGTAGCATTAAATAGGGCAGGCAATGGGCGGGGACCGGCCCTAAAAAGAATAGGGCATGAGCTACAAATTGTCGCCTGAGGGCCTGGCTAGGGCTAGGGCTAGGGCTAGGGCTAGTGCTAGTGCTAGCCTAGTTCAACCTGACCCTCTCTTGTTCTTACTTTTTATTCTTCCTCATTTGGGCTTTGGCCAGCCCCATGGGACAAGGGCAGGCCTCCAAGCCCATTGCCACCCTTAGTAGTATGTGCCCAAAATTTTGGTTAGAATTGGCTCTTCATTTTGTGAAAATTGCCACTAAAATAGCCTTTTTTTGTAAAGATTAAGATTGTATTCCCACTCAAAACCATCAAATATTTTAAACCATTTTTTCCCCAAAACACCACACAAGTCCTTTGTTTGTGAAAAGATTATGAATGATTAAATTTGGATCGATCGTGCATGTTGTTCCCTTGTGAAAAGATTATGAATGATTAAATTTTGATCGATCGTGGATGTTGTTCGCATATGACATAATTTTACTGATAAGAACCAAAACAGCGTCAACACAAAGATACAAACTTTGGAGAGACATTCTAAAATCTAAAAATTTTAAAATTAACCTAAGTCATAATATATAGAATGTCAGTTTAATAATAATAATAGTAGAATGATGAAGTAGTTAAGATTGAAGACCAAAAACTACAAAAAAAAAAAAACATTATAGATATTATCCTTAATAGAACATAGTGATGTACCACGTATAGCTAATCCTAATTAATTTTAATTTTTTATTTTCAATATCAAACTTCTTTATCTTATGTATGTACTCTTTTATAATAATAATAATAATAATAATAATAATAATAAAACGAAATGGTTCGGATGAGCACATTAACGGCTACTTCACCCACCCTTTTATTTAGTAATAATTATTAGAAAGGGAGTGAGTCCTTTTTGGGGAGATTTACCATATTTTGGGATGGTATTTGGCGGTGGGTATTCAATGAGGATGAGCTGTGCTTTCAAATTTGACCCCAGTACCTGAACCTTATTGGTTTATTATGATTTTGTTAACAAAGAACAATGACTCGAGGTTTCCTGGCATTCGTCCGTGTCATGGACTTGGGAAGCAAAGTGCTGAATGAATGAAAGAGGACCTCTCTCTCTCTCTCTCTCTCTCTATCTCTCTCTAGATGAATGAATGAATGAAGACGACCCCCTCCTCTCTCTCTCTCTCTCTCTTCAATAGTAGATCGAGGTCTCTTTTTCACCAACTTCCCGTGTGTATCCCACCTTTATTGATTCTTCCTGTGCAGTAGGAATATCATGGATGTTGTCCCTTTAGATGCTTGTTTGGATCCTACTTTAACTCACTGTAATATTTTTCTATATGGGCACCTTTTGTGTCTTTTTATTATCATTTGATGTTGATTTTTTAGGAAAATTACGAGGAGCACCCTCTCAGCTCACTTGTTAGGCAATAACAACACCGCTCTTTAAATGCATTGCCGTTAAATTCTCTTTAAATAAAGGGATGTATTCTTAGGGGAGCATAATATAAGTTTACTCTCTAGTAAAAAAGACCTACTTGGGAAACTTTTTTAATTTAAAATTGTCGAAACCACTTAAAAATCACTAGATGATGTTTTTCAAAAGTTAAAATTTGAAATTTGAGTTTTCGAATACCTATATCTCATTCTCTAAAAACTGGACGGTCTCCATTCAATCTTGAGACAAAATTTTTTTTTTTCAAGTGTGTAGAGGGGCACAATTGGAAAAGTATTTAATCTATGGGTTGAAGAGGTTATTTTCCAAAATTTGGGTTCCTTAAATTAATCCTAAGTGTGGTTTTACTTGGAGTACATAAATAAAATACTGCCAAAGGAGTATAGTATTTTTTATAGAGTAATGATCATATGAGACCCTCTCACACCCATATGTGTAGGACCCCAAAGGATCACCATTAAATTTGACACAAATCTTTAAAAAAGTTAAGTATCACACCCATATAAAAACTTTTCTAATGATCTGTACTAAATTTAATGGTGATCCTTTATAGTCCTACACACATGGGTGAGAGAAAGTCTCATAGGATCATTACTCTTTGTTAAAAGATTGTGCATGGTGTTTAAAAGGAAAGAAACCATGTTGCAATAATACCAAGGAAAGGATTCTATGCTTCTCCTATAGCATAGAAGTTTTATCCTCCCCCTATCTTCAGCCATCCAATTTTGATCAAGAGCGTCACTTACCGTTTGATCTTAGATCCGCCGTCTCAAAGTATTTTATTTTTAGTTTTTTTTTATAAAAATTATATGAATATAAAATTTGGTACGTGTCATCTTCTCATTGGGGATCACGTATAAAAAATATTAAAAATATTTTTTTGATAAAATATAATGACCAAAATACCCCTTAAAATTTTTAGGGGTATTTTGGGTATTTTATTTTATTAAAAATATTTTTTTTATATTTTTTGCTAGTGAAATTTTAATAATAAAATGGATGTCCAAAATTTAGTGTCAAAATAATTTATATAAAAAAAATTAAAAATAAAATAATACAGAGACATGATATTATTATTGGAACAATCTTAACCCTCCACACGATTGGATAAGGGGGAGGATAGAACTTCTCCGCTGGAATGAAAGCATAAACATCTTGCCCATAATACGAAAGGGTCCCTTCATAAACGAAGTGCTAAAGACAAAAGTCGTCAAAGGGTTGTTTTTTCTAAAACACTGAAGGGATTTATACTCCCTCTGGAGTATTCTGTTCATTTACTCTCCCATCTACACCCATATAGGATTAACCTCTTCAACCCATAGATTAACCTCAATGAAAAATAACTTAGTTGCACCCTCTACACATTTGAAAAATCAATGTCTCTAGATTGAATAGAGACCATCCATGTTTTAGAAGGTGAGATCTAAGTGTTAGAAATTTCCAATTGTTTACTTTTGAAATAATTATCTAATGATAATGATAGTTAGGTGGTTCCAAAAATTTTAAATTGCAAAAATTTTACTGAAGGAGTAAACTTATCTTATACTCCCGCAGGAGTACGTCCCCTTTTTTGTTTAACCACAATGTATTTAAGGAGTGTGTGGGATTTATCACATGTCTGGTATTGTCGTTGCGAGACGGGATGGCAAATTAGAAAGAAAAAAAATGTGGGGAGGGGTTAATTTTCGGGAAAAATAACATCAAATAGTAATAAAAAGACAGCGTGTTCGTACATAAAAAGCTTAATATTCGAGAGGTTATAATGATTGGCCACCCTTGTTTTTTAGTAAGAACCACATGGAAGTCGTTGGAGGCCCATGACAACCGCCAAAATTACCAATCAATTTTAGTTGCCCAAATAGAAACATGCCTAACTCCCTTCCTGTTTGTGTGCGACAGTTGAAAGTTTTCGAATTTCGGAAATTCGAGTTTTGAATTTAAAATTTTGTATTTTTAGGTCGTTAGCTAACATTGTGCTCTTTTTATTTTGGGTTGGCTAAATTTCTACAAATCAAGAGGTTACAACTTCTTGTGTCTTC
The DNA here is from genome assembly GCF_000471905.2 of Amborella trichopoda. Next base: position 3,290,304 of record NW_006499827.1, read on the forward strand.
TACAACTACTCCCACAAATGCGTAATGAATGACAATTCTAATTTCTCCAAAATTTGACATGGCCTTTTTAGTCCCACACCTTTGCAAGCTTAAGAGATCCCCTGCCCCTACACTTTCCCCCTCTTGTTATCTTCTTCAAAATTTATGTGTGTCATGATTGTTATTAACAATCCATAAAGATTTACTACTGCTCAATCTCCTTATTTTTCATATCACTCTGACAGTCCAGGGATTGTTCTTGTTTATCATTCCCTCATTGGGGAGATTTATTCTATTTGGTCCCACACTATACGCATGTCCTTAAGTGCCAAAAACAAGTTGGCCTTTGTTTATGGAACTCTACCTAAACCAGAGCCTTCTTCTCCTTCCCTTACCTTATGGGAGATATGTAATGACTTGATTTTGTCATGGTTTCTTAATACCTTATCCAAGTTCTTCGCAAAGAGTGTTGTTTTTATTTCTACGGCCCACAAAGTGCGGGCTGATTTGTGAGGCTTTTTCATCAAGCAACGCCCCATAACTTCATCAAATCAATAAAGTTTTAGCTACATTCCAACAAGAGTAGCTCTAAGTTGGTTCTTACTTCACACAACTAAAAACAGGATGACTTACTCTCTCTCTCTTCATTTACCCCATGTTTTTGTGGGGCTCTTAGAAATCTCAGTAGTTATATTCAACGAGAACAGCTCCTTTAATTTTTTATAGGGCTTAATGAATCTAGTAGACAGTAACATTCTACACTTGGATCCAATGGTTTAAAAAACGGATCGGTGATCCGGATCGGGCTTTCAAAAAACCGATCCGGATAGGCGAATCGGCGATCCGGATCGGGAATCGGGTGAATCGGTCAGAATAAAGCTTCAAAAAAATCCGAAAAAATTATTAAAATTCATTATAAATATTGTTTTTTAGGAATTCAATAAGAAATGAGGGTACTCCATTAAGAATTTTCATGTTTTTGAATGAATATGCGAATATTGATATGTTCTTTCCCTGCATGAACCGTCATTCAACATTTAATTTACATCACACAAAAGGATAAACATAGAATTATCATGGAG
>NW_006499827.1:3295169-3348548 GCF_000471905.2 Amborella trichopoda
CGATTTCCGATTTTTTAACCGATCCGGTCCCTTTTCGCGAATTCCGAGTCGAACCGGGCGAGTCCGGTTCGACTCGGCGTTTTTTAAAACGCTGCTTGGATCCATTGCCCACTATTGCCAAAGCCTACTCTCTTGTCCTTTAAAAAGAAAGACCTCGTGACATCAACATACATATTGTTGCACCAAAAGCCACAGCTTTTGTTATGGTTCGATCTCTTGCATTTGAGAAGCCCATTGCAAATAGTACTACTGCACAAAAAACTCCAAGACTGGTACATGCCTCTTGCTACATTGTGATTACTGTCACAAAGATGGTCACACGAAGGGCCGATGTTTCAACCTCGTGGGCTTACCCAAAACGCCAAAACAAGCCATGTGCCTACAATGTCCATTTCGTTGCAGCTCCTTCGACCAGCCAACTACATTTCCAGCGGTTCCTCAATTTATACTCGAACAACACCATCAACTTCTAAATGCTCCAGGCAGGTAGTTTAAGCCATTTGCCCAATCTTACAAGTAATCTTTGCTACTTTACCATTTCTTCATTCAATGGTAGATGGATCTTACACAATGGTACTACCAACAATAGTATTTGTTCCCCATGTTTTCTTTCATCTATAGGCCCTTCATTACCCACTAACCTTGTGAAACTGCCTGATGGCAACTTTGCACCAATTGTTCATATTGATATTGGTACTCTTTCAGATCATATATAGTTGCACAATATTTTATGTGTACACATTCTCGTATGATTTACTTTATGTTTAAGAGCTTATCTCTAATCTACAATGCTCAGGAACCTTATTTTTTTTGACCAAGTATTTTCCAAGACCGGTTATCAAGGAAGACAATTGGAGAGGGTAGAGAGCAAAACAGCATGTTTTTGTCTCCCTAGTTCACAGTTTGACCATCATAGATCTATGGCTTTTGTCTCCCTAGTTCACAGTTTGACCATCATAGATCTATGGCATTGGCACCTAGGTCACCCTTCTCACACTTTCCTACATTCTCTTATTCAAAAACATTTAGATATTTTTACTATGCTAACTACTACTATCATGTAGGCCCTAAGGCAAAAAAAAATATTTCTAATAGTTGATCTTCTACTTCTGCTCCTTTCCAACTTGTTCATTGTAAAATATGGGGCGGTTATGCCACCCCATCACAAAAGCTCGTTATTTTTAACCATGGTTGATGATTTTAGTCGTAATACTTAGATTTTTCTAATGCGACATAAATCTTAAATAAATCAACATTTAAAATATTTCTTGCTTGGGTCAGAATCAATTCAATTGCTCGATTCAGTCCATTCAAACGGATAATGGAACTGATTTTTTCTCCAAAGATATGCAAAGTTCTTTTCAAACAAATTGTGTTTCATGAACATTCTTGTACCCTACCACCTTAACAAAATGGTGTTATTGAAAGTAAACAGTACACCTTCTCAAGATTGTACGAATTGCTTCCCATTTTCCTAACCTTCATCATCCCAAACCCCATGACACATTGTCCTCCCATTTCCCTTACCTGATAACCCTACAAATATAACACTACCCTACATGACTAATTTATCTCACAATGTTGAACAACCAACTCGACCTCCAACGTCTGTCACACTTCCATCATCATCTCTATCACCTCCCCAACGGTTCGACCCATCTCATACTGCTTCGCTGTTATGCATTCTCAACCTACTATTAATGCCTACTCCTAAACCTGTCAAAGGTGTTCGCTATCCATTATATGTTGTCATAGGGATACTTTCAGTACCTTGCTAAACCTTTGTTGCTACCATTTCCACCACAACTGAACCTACTTCTTTTAAAAATGCATCCATTGATCCTAATTGGAGGGAAGCAATAGGCATAGAAATTACTGCATTGGAAGCCCATAGTATATGGTCTTCGATTGAACTACCCCACGGAAAAAGACCAATTAGTTAGAAATGGGTCTACAAGATAGAGTACAAAGCAAATGGCTCTATTGAACATTATAAAGCTCGTTTAGTTGGCAAAGGATATACAAGCAAGACTGGCTTGATTATTATGAAATATTTGCTCCCGTAAGAAAGCTTACCACCATTCAATGCCTCTTTGTACTTGATGCTATCAAAAATTAGTCATTGCACCAATTGGATGTCCAAACTACACTCTTCCGTGCTGATTTACATGAAGAGGAATACATAAAAATACCACATGGTTTTTTATGTAAGGGAGAGCACCTAGGTTGCCGTTTGAATAAGTCTCTTTATGGATTTAAAGAAGCTTCTAGGCAATGGTTTGCCAAATTTTCATTAGTATTTCTAGCAGGGGTATATGTTCAATCAAAGGCGGATTCTTCTCTATTCACTAACATTACTTGCAGTTCATGCATATATGTCCTAGCATATGTAGATGATATCGTAATCATTGGCAACAGCATTAATGCTATTAATTCCCTCAAGGGCTTTTTCAATGATCGATTTCATATCAATGATTTAGGTCCTTTGACATATTTTATAGGCATCGAGGTCCTCCATTCGAAGAAGGGCAATCTCCTCAAATAAATAAAATGCACTCTTGAGATTCTTCAATACATGAGCCTTTTGGCTACAAGATCTGTAGTTTTTCCAATGGAACAAATTTTAAAGTTGACGACCCCTCTTGGATGATTCTATGCCTTATCAAAGATTGACTAGTAGACTTATATATCTCACTATTACAAGGCTAGAAATTGTCTACTCTGCACACATCCTTAGCCAATTCATGAACCAACCTCGAAAACCATACCAAGATGTTGGAACACGAGTCCTTTGTTATTTAAAAGAAACACCTAGCTAAGGAATTCTACTTTCCGCTACTAGTAGTCTTCAACTATCTGCCTATTATGACTCTGATTAGGCTAGTTTCCCAATAATTAGATACTCGACTATCAGATACTGCAGTATGTTAGGTGATAGCCCGTGGAAGAGTAAGAAATAGCAAACAGTTTCACGATCGTCTGAAGAAGCTGAGTATCGTGTCATGATAGTTGCATCTTATGAATTTACTTGGCTAAACTATATTTTATCTTATCTTGGAATTCTTCATAATGGCCCTATGTTGCTTTATTGCGACAACAAGTCTGCCTCGCGTGTTGTCGCTAATCTAATCTACTATGAGCAAACAAAACATTGAACTAGATTCTCATCTAGTTCGAGAGAAAATTCAACAAGGCTTAGTAATTCATGACCCAACTTATTCTCAAGGGGAAACACATTCACAAAAGCTCTTGGAAAAGAGCAATTTCAGTTTCTCGTAGAAAAGTTGGTGTTCTCAATGTTTACACTCCAACTTGAGGGGGAGTGTTGGGAGTTACCAAAGTTTTGAAATTCAAGTTTTGAATTTTAAATTTTGTATTATTAGGTTGTTAGCTTGCATTGTACACCCTCTATTTTGTGTTGGCTAAATACCTACAATCAAGGGATTATAGCTTATTGTATCTTCTACAAATACTTTAACTACTGGGCAATGACTAATAATTCAAATTTCTCTAAACTTTGGCAATGTTACTGCACAGATCGGAGGAACCAAAATGCTAATTAGGATTGTAGATACACTAAAGTGCGAGAATGGAACAAAGCCAAGGGACTAAGAAATATATTTCTTATATATCGATATAATTCATAATACTAAATTCTTTCACACAATTGCTAATGCATGTGAGAGAGTTCGTAGCTTCAATCACTTCAATGAAATTTCACTAATGACATCAGAGTGAGAACAAATCTACATGAGGTCTCTTCCAAATGGACATGGCAAACTAGGAACTTGGAGCAACTATTTTTTGAGGAAGATATATAATGCAGTTTTTAACCATACTTGGGATCGAGCACCTGGGTCATATGGCTTTCCTCTAATTTTCTAGCCAAAAGTTATGATGTACAGTAAAAACAACATATTTGACCCCAGCAAGCGTAGGCTCTAAAGCAAGAAGCAACGGCTAGCGCATCCGTTTTTTTACAAGAAGCAAGGGCTAGACTAGCGCGGCAATAACGCGGATCCATTTTCTTGCTTGCATGCGTTGGTTTGTTTTTTTACCTTGCAGTTTCCTTTGCACTTCGCATTTCGCTTCTTACGCTTCTTCAACGTGGGTTTTGACAAAACTATCTTATGGGAGAGGAGTTCTATTACATTGGTAATTAACAAGGCTATCAATTCCACTTATAAGTCATTAATTCCTTAAAAATTTGTAATAGCTAAGCGATATCCGCCCAATAAGTTTATCAATTAGCCTTTACATGATCATTGCAGAACTTCTGGCTCTAAGAATTCAAGATATTTTCCCTTTAATTATTTCGAGATCTCAATCAGTTTTTATTTAGAGCTGATTCATCAAAGATAGTATTTTGATAGCCCAATAATTTGTCTATTCAAGGAAACAAGAGAATAAGAAAGGACTAATGTGCTTTGAATCTTGAAAAAACCTATGACAAGGTTGAGTGGGTTGTCCTCCTTCAAGTCATTTAGTTTGTGGGGTTTGGAAATAGATGGATTAGGTGGATTAAAGATTTTCTCTTGAGTGCATATTTCTCTATCCTAATTTATGGTAAACCTGAAGGTTTCTTTTAAGGCTAACAGTTTTAAGGCTAGCAGAGGTGTAAACAAGGAAATCCTTTATTTTCCTTTCCATTTACCATGGCTGTTAAAGCCTTCAATATTATGCTGAAAAGGTGAAGATAAGGTGTTGTTTTTCTTGCTCCAAAGGGTCAAAAAGACTTTGAATATATCACGTTTGTAATATACCGATAACACGCACTTTTTGTAATGTAGAAATAGATAGATAAAAAATATAACGAGATTTTGAGGATTTTGAGGTGTTGTGAAATTGCTTTAGCACGGAATGTGAATTTTAGTGAGACCACTCTTTTCGATATGGGGTGTAGGGAGGATGATATCCGTAGTATAGCTAGTACTTTTAGGGTGGAAACTTGATCATTTTCCCTTTTAAGTGTCAATGTTTGCCAATTACTAAAGGCAGAAACTCGATATATGTGCTCGACCATATTGTTCAAATAATTAACTCAAAGGGCCATGTAGACGGTATTTAACTCTAGGAGGTTCTATTGAGGGCTAATGAAATTTTTCTTGTAGAGAGGTAGGATAGAGAAAAGAATTATCATTTGGTTAGTTGGGATAAGGTTTGTACTTCACTAGGGGAAGGTTTGATAGGTATTGAAAAACTTAAAATCATGAATATAGCCTCACTTTGTAACCAGTTTTAGAGAAATATCAGGCATTGATAGAGTATGGAAACAAGTATTGTAAGCCAAATATGGCATGACAAAAATTCTTAGCTTATCGGAAGTGCAAGAAATAAGTGAGGAGATTCGTTTGTTTGGAGAGGGACTCTTCATTTCAAGCCATTTTTTAAAAATAATGTAACAATGTTAGTCTGGAGAGGAGATAATATGTGTTTTGACATCATAAATGGCTAAGTGAGGCTCTTCTCAAAGTTCATTTTTCAGATTTCTTTTCAAGACTTGAAGATCAGCCATGTAGTGTTAGGGAATTGCATGACTTAGGAAATGGATTAAGTACATCATGGGTATGTGGTGCAGATACAATAGACTTCCAAAGCTGTTGTTGTCTCAGTTTACCGTATTGTTGTAGGATTTAAATGATTTTTATGTTGGCAAATACTATGGGAAGCTTAATCAGATGGTGTGTTCTTGGTGAAAACTTTATACTTCGTACTATTTCATGAGAGAAATCAAAGGAGTATGGTGAAGGTTGTTTTAGGTTTGGAATGGCCCATACCTCATAAGGTGAAGGCATTGTTGTGGCTGGTTATCTTTGGCAAGAATCTCGCCATGAATGCCCTTAATAGAAGGAGAGATAAGTATTGTTTAATGTGTGTATTCTATGTAACCAAGATGAGGAAAATGGTGATCATCTTTTTTTAGGATGTCTATTTACAAATGAGATAAGGATGTGGCTTGTTGTATAATGAGTGTACAATAGGCTTTTCTAAGATATGCTTTGGAGACCACTGATCAACTCAGTATTCTATTACTACCGGAAGTTGGGGTTCTTATTTGGAAGGCCATGAAAACAGCCATCCTTTGGGAAATTTGGAAGGAAAGGAAAAAGAGGGTGTTTGATAGGGTGGTAATGGAGATAAAATTAAGAATTAGATTATGAATACAATGACTAGTTGGATGATCAACGAATGTGGTGACTTCTTGAGATCTAATTTTATTTGTAATCTTGAAGAAGTGGTGAGGAGAGGCAGTCCAACGAAGAATAGGGTGTTTGGATTCTCCCTCAGGAAGGTATGGTCTAGATAAATTTTGATGGAAATTCATTGAGTAATCTGGGCATTTCGCATATAAGGGCTGGTGTAAGAATGATTAAAGAATATTGTAGAAGCTGTGATAGTAATGGTTCTAAATTCAGTTCATTTCAGTAGTTCTTAGGTATTTTTTATACATGCTTTATAGGGGAGGTAAAAAAGGAGGCCGATTTGCTAGCTACTCAAAGTTCCCCTGGGTTGTGTTTTAACTGTTCATAATCTTCATATGGCCCTATAGGTGGATTGGATGTCTCTTTGATGTGATAAGTGCTTTATCTAGTAAGAAGATCATATTTACTTTAAAAAAATCAACTCGTTATAAAAGCTTCAATTTCCAAAAGAGATTGTCTAATGTATACAAAGGTTTAAGAAAATATCGATTCGGATCGGGAATCGTCAGAGACGAACCAATTCTCACCAACTATTGGGAACTAGCTCGTACCCCCATGACAATAGTTGGTTTTGGCCGATTCTCTAAGGGAACTGAACCCGGCCACAACCGGGCCCATTTTTTTACTTTTTCAATTTTAAATTTTTGAATTTTTTTTGATGACCGGTATTGTAGACCAAATAGTCAAACCAGTTAAAAAATCTGGATCACTGAGCCATTTTTTCAGTGGTCCATTTTTTTCATCATACATGAAATTATGTGGGTGTAATGGTTTGATAAGGTCGTTTTAGGACTCCAAGTGGGATCAACAGCAAACCTCCAACCATCCCACTTCAATTCTAATCACTAGAATTGACTTTGACGTTGTAAAAGTGGCAAACGAACTGTAATATGTAGGCTATTCCTTTTCAAAATAGTTGAAAAATGCTACCATAGCTCTCTCTCTCTCTCTCCTCTCTCTCTTATTTATGGAAGCGCAATGGTTATTACCACACCATTAATTCTTTCTACTAGTATTGATAATTTCTGCATACAATAATCTTTATTTCTCGTATTTAAAATACAAATCCATTTAACTATTAGATTAAAGAGAATGAAGAGCGTCTCCCTTTCTTTATCATGTATGGGAGTACCATAGTTATAACAACACCAACAATTCCGTCAAGTACTAGTATTGAAAAATATTGGCAGACCATTATCTCTATTTCTCGTATTAAAGTTACAATCCCCTCAATATAACTATTAGGAACTTTATAATATCACCATGGTTAAAGAGAGGGAAGGACTCTCTCTTTCTTTCTCATTTTTTGGAGTACTATACTTATAGCCACAAAATAACAATTCCTTCAAAGTACTAGTGTTGAAAAGTTATTTCATACCTTTATCTCTAATTACATATTTAAGTTACAATCTCTTCATTTAACTACTAGGGATTTTGGAATATTACCATGATTAAAAAGAGGGAAGAACAAAAGTGTGGAAGTGGGCTGGGGGAATGGTAAGGTACGAGGACTTAATTGTTGGGAAAGCTTTCTATGTGACCCCACCCACATATATAGCATATGTGACCCCTGATCTCAGCCATCAGATCTGAGTAGATGGCTGAGATGACTTGAATCACAATATCACAAGCTAACTATTTGCCATGTCCATGGGGAGTTCAACAGGAAGTGCAGCAGCTGTGCTAGTGAAGATAAAATTTGGAGGCGCGCCTTAATTGGATTGTTTAAGGTTGCATATAGAGAAGAGGTTTCAAGGTGATCCTCCATAGCATCTGGTGAGTATCAAGAAGCTGGCATGGGAAGCTCTTGATATCAGGCCGGAATGTTTTGTGTGCGATTCCTTTTCACCACCAGTATCAAGCTTCTTTGTCCTGTCCGATTGGGCCAAGAGGGGATGGGATCTTCCTTATCTGCCTGATGTTAAGATTATTGGACCTAACAAGGTGGTTTTCAAACTTAGATCAAAGGAGGAAGTTAAGAGGGCTTTACATATTCGTTTTTGCAAAATCCGGGGTAGTCTTCTCTCCTTAGATATGTGGAAACCTTCCGTCCATGGATCCTACCTCAATAAAGAATCTATTTGAATTGATATCTGGGGCATTCCACTTCATGCGTGGAACTTAGCCATTATCAAAAAAAATTGTGGAAGTTTTTGGGGTCTATTGTGACCTAAAGTGGGACTCCTTTTAGAGTTCTGATTGCAAAGCTGTTCGTGTCAAAAAATTTAAAATAAGTTGTATTCCTTTGTCGGAAAAGGTGCTGCTGAACATTGAAGATGATTGTTTCGAGGATTTGATTTCTTCAACACCCATTTCTGAGAAACTTTGCAAGGTTTTTGAAACTTCGAAGAGACTCTTTGTATGCCAAAATTTTCACAACAAGGTCCCCAAGTCGTCGAAGAGTAACTTTGCCCCTCATAAGTTTCAAGTCAATTTCCCAGTCAAGGGGAGGTTTTCGACTAGAAAGGATTTACCGATGAACCACAAGCGTGATAGAATCTCTCGTCGGGAGGCCCAAAATTTTGAATTTCAAAATTTTGTACCTCCTAAAATCTCTAACGGTGGATCCCGATGGGTAGGTTTCCAGTTTCTTCGGCTGGTTTGTCATCTTTTTTATGTAAACGGCTACTTGATTTTAAGGAAGGTGGCAGAGCTGACATTGAAAAGATTTGTACGAGAGATATAGATTTGGATGATATCTCCTGGAGATCTGTTTTTGGTGGGCCTTGCATGAGGGACTTGTGGGTCCATATTGTTCCTCCTCTAAGGAAGGCATACCTGAGGGACCATGTTGTCCATTGTCTTTGTAAAGTGGTGGAAATGCTTCATTAGCGACGGGTGGAATTTCTAAGAATCTCTTGAGTATAAAGACATTAGACGCGTCGTTCAAAGGGATGTATGGGGACGGTAGATCTTTACAAGTGGCAGCGATTTCGACCCCCTCTATCTTCCCTCGGTTTTCACAGGTATGAGGTTGCGATCTTGAGAGAGATAGGCTCTGGAAGGTGCAACCCCAACGTCAACCTTTGGTGATTCTGCTTCTGGTCCTATGGAGAGATAAGGGTAGATATGGCGTCTTGTGTTGTTGCTTGTGTTGCTCAAAACCAAGATGCACCCTCTTCCTTTCAGCCTGACTGCAGCGAAGGGTCAATCCTGGAAGAACTGCTCTCGGTTTGACCCTTTGATGATCGATCCTCTAGCCATTGTAGTGGTTGATCCAGTGGAGCCCCAGCTCTTGTTGGAGAACAACCCGATGGAGATTCTGCCTCCTCAGGATGTTGTTAATGACTAAGAGCCTTTTGAAGAGGGCCCTATTTAGAATGAGGGCATGCAGTGAATGACAGTGCAGTAGCTATTGTGGTTTCTCCAATGGCTCAACCTATTTGTTCTAACCCTCCTATTTCCCAGTATGCGGCTTCGGTAGTTGAGAATGGTGATGACTCTCCCCTGGTGGCGAAGATGATCCTGGATATGGGAATGGAGGATGTACCCCTTGCGGTGGTTATGGATGAGATAAAGAAGCGGAGGGACGCTAAAAATAAGATGGACAATCTGGCGATGATTCTATTTTCAAAGGAAACTGATGATAATGGTATGATGGTTACACCAATTGCGATCGGCAAAAGGTCGGAATCTTAAAAGAATAAAAAGTCTTTCACAGGGAAGAGCGTTCTTCAGCCAGGCTCGAGTCCTGCAAGTTTTGAGCAAGAAAGCTGACATTCTTTTAAAGCTTGATATGGAAAAGGCTTCTGATAGGGTGGAATGGGAAATTTTGTTAGAGATTTTAAAATAGATAGGATTTGGTGATCGGTGGAGGAGTCGGATCTTTAGTTGCCTATCTTCAGCCTACTTCTCTATCATTTTCAAAGGCAGTCTGATAGGCTTTTTTAATGCAACCCGAGGCCTTCATCAAGGATACCACCTATCTCCTTTCTTGTTCATGATCTATGTTGAGTGTTTTAGCCTTATGTTAAGCAAGGTGGTGAGGGCAGGGGCTTTTGAGAGCTTCCAAATTGCAAACTCAGATATCTTTGTTTCTCGCCTTTAGTATGCTGACAATACCTTCATTTTTGTTAACGCTGAGCCCTCACAAATCATAAATGTTACGAGATTCTTGGAGATTTGTCAAGTTACTTTAGGCCTGAAGGTTAATTTCCACAAGTCTTCTATGGTAGGAGTCAGTTGCAGTGTTAGTGTTGTGACTGAGCTGGCTGTGATTATGGGATGCAAAGTGGACTCTTTCTCTATTACTTATCCGAGGCTTCCGGTTTCAGTCTCTAAATTCCCTATTGCTGTTTGGGATAAGGTGATCAAGAGAATTCAATATAAGTTAGATCTTTGGAAACACAAATACCTTTCTCTGGGAGGAAGGGTGACTTTGCTAAGATCGTGCCTTGCAAATTTGCCGGTGTATCAAGTGTCCTTAATACAAATGCCAGCTGCAATTGCAAAGAAAATAAAAAGATGATGAGAGATTTCCTTTGAGGTTCCAACAGTGAGAATAGGAAATTCCAATTATTAAGATAGGATAGAGTTTGTACATCCAAGCGTGAAGGTGGTCTGGGTATACGGAAAGTGACGAGGTTCAATCAGGCCTTAGTTTGTAAATGGTGGTGGCGTAGCACTCATCTGAAGGATCACCTGTGGGCCCAAGTGTTGAGGACAAAATATGGGATGGATAGGCAAAATTTGTGGATAGGGGGTGGTAGAGGGAAGGAGGTATCTTTTATGTGGAGGGCTATTTTCAACTAAAGAAATATGGTCTCGGGCTATTTTAGATGGAATGTGCGTTGTAGTGATCAAATCTTGTTTTGGCACCATAAGCGGATTGGAGAGTGCCTGCCGAATGTTACTTTCCCTGACCTCTTTAAGGTAGTTTCAAATCCTTATCATAAAATATGTGACGTAGTGGAGAGTAGAGGTCAACAGTTGGTTTGAGATATACACCTTATATACAGAAGGCTTAACAATGTTGTACTTTGATGGAACTTTTGGATAAAATTTATATTTCTCAGCGGGCGGAAGATATTTTCATATGGGAGATTGAAAGGAACGGTATTTTCTCGGTTAAATCATGCTATAATATTTTCTTCCATGATCGTTGGAGATGGTCGTCTCCCAAAATCATGCTATACCACACAAAGTTCAAATTTTCATTTGGCTAGCCTCGCAAGATAAATTATTAACAATTGACAACCTGCTAAAAAGGGAGAAAGTGTTACCTAATTTATGTTTGTTCTGTATACAAGATAGTGAATCAGTCGGCCATCTCTTAATCCATTGTCCGTAGACTTTACAGATTTGGCACTAGCTTATTAGAGAGGTTGGTTTTTTTCTTTTGCTGCCTCAGAAAATGATTGGGTTAGTTTCATAATTTAGTATCATGTGCCTTCCCAAAGTGAGTGCTACGATTTGGAAGATTGCTAAAGGTCTGATCCTTTGGGAAGTATGAAATGAGCTAAATAGGTGGACTTTTGAGGGTGTGGAGTTGCCGGTAAACAAGCTTATTCACCTTATCAAGTTATCAATCTGGTTTTCTTTATCAGTGGCTAAGGATAGGTGGGGTATCTCTAAGGTTGATGTCATGGTCAATCTTCATAATCTTTTTTCTGTGTTTTAGACCAAGCAGACCCAAATGTTTATGGTATGCCCCACCTTTTTTAAGTTTTAAGTTAAATTTTGATGGCAGCTTTATGGGAAACTCGAGACCTACAGGTATTGGAGGAGTTATTAGAGAATTCTATGAAAATGTTGTGTTTTCTTATGCAGGTCCTATTGGTGTTGCTACGGCTAATTATGCGGAACTCACTGCGTTGTTAAGGGGTGTCCAAACTTTCATTGAGAAGAATTTAGGTCGTAATTTTTTAATCAAAGGGGACTTCCTAAATGTTATTCGGTGGTGCAAAAAGGAGCAGAGCGTTCCATGGGAATTGCATTCACTTTGGTCGCAAATTTTGGATGTGGTGGATTGTCTTTCTATCTCTTTCATCTATTGGTATTGTTTGTCTTCCAAATTCAGATTAGGCTTTATGCCTATAATGACTTGTAAGCGTAAATCAACCTATCGTATCGACGAGTACCTCTGTTTTAGACTTGTCTCTTCCCATTGCCCTTCGAAAAGGTAAACGTCTTTGATCTTTCAAAGTTGTAAGTCAACGTGTCTGTGAACATCTACCGCGAAGCTAATGACATTGCTGATGCATTAGCAAAAAAGGGTGTTTCTCTCTCTTCTTTTGTTTTTTCTAATGATGTAATCTCCCTTTAAGATTTAATGAAGTTGTTGAACCTTGGCCAAAAAAAAAATATGATCACAAGCTCTCTATGATCAGAGGGCTCATAGTTTTTTTTTATTATTATTTTACAAATAATTTTGAAGTAAAATTTAGGGAATACACAGATATGACAGGGGGACACATGATTTAAATAAAAAAATTATCAAAAAAATCCAGTGATAAAAATTACCAAAATACCCCTAAAAACTGTAGGGGAATTTTGGTCATTTATTTTTGCAGAAAATGTTTGCTTTTTATTTTTTCCAAGTTTGCCCTAATTTTATGATGGGACGTCCAAAATTTCGTCTAAAAATGTTTTGTAGAGAAAAAACAAAAAATAAAAAGTGTTTAGCATGACATTGTAGTATGAACAATTGTAACCATTCGATTTAAATTGAGCGGCTACGAAGTGGGGTCACATATAAATTATATGTTGGGGTTAAACATTTCCCTCAAAGGGTCTACCAACAAGTTTGAGAATTAATTGCATCCAAGGAATAAATTCAGAGCTTCTGTATTGAAGTTATTGCATCAATAAATGTGAGAAATTTTAATCATTTCCAATGGATTCTCAAAATCACTTTTAGGTTCCTTTGGTACAATTTTTGTCCCTAGATCTTTATTAAAGAATTAATTAAAACAAGCATGTTATTGCGGTTGTGTTTTCCTTTCCCTTTATGTTTGAGGGTTACTGACAAGATGCATTTTCCACCCTGGTTTATAGTTCATATGAGCAAACCCAGTAGAATCTCTATGCCGACAGCCATTTGAATGATAATAAAATTCAAAATATGGATAAAAGATTATAAAATCGCCCCAAATATGATGGTCCTGCAGAACCAAAATTGTGCACTTGGTCTAACAACCAAAACACCAAAACTTTTTCAGAGCATCTTTATTGCATCCTAGGAATAATTTCAAATAGAAAATTAGGCACACAAAATTTCCCACATCTACATGCATTCTGAGTTTGCAGCAATTTTTTAGTCATAAATCTTCTATTTTGGGGCTGTTTTAAAGGGAAAGTTTTTTATGCTCCACCTACAGCATAGAAGTTTTATCCTCACCCACTTTTTAACCGTTGATTTAAAATACAGGGTTGGGATTAATCCACTCGAGTTGTCACAAAAAAAAGGGCACGGATTCAACCGGTAACCCTATCTAAATAACCCCGTACAAGAGAGAGATCTCCATTTCCCAAGTTAGAAAGAGAGAACTTACTTGACAAAAAAGGGGAAGCATAGAGAGAGAGAGCACTGAGAAAGGGAAAACCAAGAGATAGAAAGCGCGGGACATCGAATCCCTAATTTCTCTGCAAAGCCAGGGTTTTTTTTGGACAGCAGCTCTTCTTGCGCCTCTCATTTTGAGCCATTTTTTTGAAGCTGTGGCAGGCGATCATGAACGTTGCTCCTAAGTTGGATCTAGAGATTCACTGATCTGGTAGCATCACGAATTCATTAAGTGAGGATATCTAAGGTTATTTTAGAAATCTTTGATTAACATGTATGCTGCTTTGTGATCAGTAGAGGCTTGCCATTTGGGCACTTCTAATCGATAAACTTCTTCTAATTCTTATTGTTTTCGGATACAAAAACTTTGATCTCCCTTCTTCTCTTTTCTACAAATTTTGACTGTGTTTAGATGCAAATATCTTGCTCTCCCTTTCCTGTTTCTACATAAATTTAGTACCAAATCATTAATTCATAGGCACAATACACTCAAACAAATTAATATTTAAGATTGTTTTTCTTTAGACCTATATATACACTTTGTAATATAACCACATTTCCATCTCTAATATGTATTATTTTATGCAATAAATTTTATTAAAAAAACTTTATATGAGTTCTAGTATACACATTATTTGTATCTAAAGGTCAAAAGTAGTCTGATTTTGACAAAATACTAGCATTTAAAGTCGATTGTTCTTGTCAGACTACAATTAACTCGTGGCATTTTGTTTGGCTCATTGCAATCTAGTATTTCTTAGGAAATCCTTTTACGAATCTTTCTAATTATATAATTTATGTGTCTAAAGGCCAGATACTATATGATCTTTCTTTAATTTTGAAGAGAACTAATATTTAGCAAACAATAGAATTACATACTAAAATCAACTTTTCTATTTCTAGAGCAATTAATAAGCAACATTATTATCAATCACTACATATATTTCTGAATATACATAAATTTTGCAAACTGGTGTGCAGATCCATCTAAGAAACTTGAGCTTCACCTACAATAATAATAATAACTTTACTTTTGAGCGCAACAAATTCATTTTGTGATTGCTTAGAACAACAAAAGAGAAATTAAGAATGAATTTTTCTAAAAGAATTTCGGTGTCCTTATCACTTTATTTGACACTTTAGTGTCTTGTTCGGATCTTGTGTATAGAACATCAACATGGCAGTTTTGTATATCGGACCCGCTTGTTTGGATAGCACTGCTGATTGGCAATGGGAACTTGTTTTGATAGCACTGCTTATTGGCAATGGGAACAAAATCGTGAAGAACTGTTTTGCCCCAATTGCCAGTAAGAAAATTCGATGCGACGACTTATTTTTGTCTTCCAAACTAGTACCAAGACTGTCATGGTCTTGTAAGAGTCTATTATTCTGAATATAATAATGAAATCACAAAAAAGAGCAAAGAAAGAATTTAAATGGTGTGCCTCCTAGAGAATTTTTGCTTTTTCCATCAATTTGTAATTGTTTTGTGTTAAAATATCCATTAATAAAATAATAGTGGAAATAATAAAATAATAGTGGAAATTAGCCGACTCCTTAAGTGGTATTTGGACCTTTTTACTGTAAATGTCAACGTTAAATCTTCATATATCAAACTTCCATTTTGTTTTCTTTTGGCAATTATTTTCTCAAAAATCTTATACAAAAATTGCAAGAATAGTTCTAATTATATAAATATTGTTGTAATTGCAGCAACACACCTATATAAGGAGGTTAAATGCCCCACTTGAAAACGAAGAGGAATCAAGTAGTCATGTAGTCGTGGCCCATGATTTTTTAAGAGCATACCAGATGCAAAAGAGAAGAGTGAAAGTGAAGAGGAAGATGAGGAGGAAGGTGAGGAAGATAGTGAAGGCGAAGCGGAAGGTGAGGAGGATGGTGAAAGCGAAGAAGAAGGTGAGGAGGGTGGTGAAGAAGATAATGAAAGGAGAACAAAGTACAGAAAAGACCAGACTACGTTTTAAGAACTCAAATGGGAACTTTGACCAAAGGTAAAAGGGAAGGGTGTACTTAGATTGGGGCCTCTTACATATTTGTAATTTAAAGTTTTGTAGTTAAATATTTACAAACTCAGTTTTGCATTGCAGACATATTTTGATATAGTGTCTTGCCCTCAAACACTATGTATGTGTAACATCTATTTAAGACAGTAACTTTTCTCAAATGAATTCTATTTATTATATTTTGTCTTTTTCGTAGTGAATTGGGAGTTGAGACAATGTCTTTTCATGGTGAGTTCTATTTAAGACAGGACCTTAAATACATAGTAATTCCTAGTGGGAATCATGGATTGCAATTCAAGTACTTCAAACTGTGTTCCTAGGGAATTTTCTTTCAATTCAGGCTTGGTGTTTCGTTTTGATTCAGGGATTTTAGTCTAGGTAGTGAAAATATTAAAATGGGCAATCAATGGCAGTTTTAATTACTTCTCATGGTACTAGAAGCAAATTTGGGTAATTTTCTGAGAGCATGTATGCTTCTGTCTTGATATCTACTGCTTACCTGATACTATCTGATGTATGAATTTGGAGTACTATTATTTTAGTATTAAAAGCTAAGGAGTATTATTGAAAGCGCAAACCATCCATAGAGTTCATAGGGAGGAGAGAGAGAACAAACACGGACACATACCCAAAGAGTGAGAAAGATAGTAAGATAACTATGTCATGGGATAGCGCGAGAGACCTACATATCATTTGCAACATATGGAAGCTATACACAAATTTCATTTCAAAGCAATACAAAAATTTTGTTTGCAACATCAATTTGCAAAATGAAAAGCTATACAGAATTTTCATTTTGAAGCTATTCAACATGCACTTTGAAACTATGCAAAATTCTACTTGTAACATGAATTTACAACATATGGAAGCTATACAAAAATTCCATTTCGAAGCTCCGTTCCAAGACAAAGTCTTCTCCACTAGCATTGGGGTTGCAAAAATGTCTAAGATGAAGAGCTTGATTGTTGAGCATTGGGCTTGCAAAAAATTTCTAAGATGATGAATTTGACTGTTGAGCATTGAGCTTGTAAAAAATTTCTAAGATGATGAGCTTGAGGATTGCCCATTGGGCTTGTAAAAAAAACTTGTTCTTAAAGATATGGCCTCTGCTTTGATTTCTCGCATTGTTATCCAAACTGATATAGTCATTGAAAATTTAAGATATACATATGGCCTCAGCTTTGACTTCTTGCATTGTTTTTCTAGAGCTCATCTTGGTCCATCTTATAAGATAAATCAGGTGTATGAGTGACTCAATGGGTATGTAGGGCTCAATAAGCTTCATATTAGCAACATTGTCACCACTTGAGCACCCTTCTCATTGATGTCTATAACTTTTAATCAGTAATACCTAAACATAAATAATTAACACATATTCATTTCTATATCAGATGGACACAAACTTTAAGTATAAGCAGGAATTTCAAAATAAATCTATACGTAACATAACAATAAATAAAAAGTACTAATTAGAAATTGAGTTATAAATTGATAGCAAAAAAACTAAAAAAATTAAAATTCACTACTACATATCACAATAAGATAGGTAGAGATAGAGAGGGAGCGCTCGAAAGTTTCTTAAGATACAATTCACATAAAATAAAACAAAAATCACTAAAAAAAAAGATTTTTTTGAGGAACGCCATAAAAGATTTTTTATTGGATTACTCTTCCTCTAATCCAAAAACAAAAAATGTCCATCATTCTTCAAAGAAGAACTAGCTCTCTCACTAGACCCCATAAGCAAAAACACGTATCAAGGATTCATAATGCCACAATAACATATTCTGCTTGTGTTGAAAATACTTTTGGTTGAAACTTCCATTAAATTTGGCTGCTAAATGCTAATATGGACTATGGAGTAAATTTGTTTCCTACAATGGGAGTGTAGACCTATATATAAGCCAATATATGACATGCTTTGAATATTGTGTGTATCCTTTTTTGAGTTTGTCTTTGGTTGGCTGATAAGTGATAGCTATTTCAATGTCTATCACTAAACTAATTCCAAGGAAAGCTACTTCCTAGTTGGGTCCAGACTAATTCCAAGGAAAGCTACTTCCTAGTTGGGTCCAGTCAAAATTAAAGAAAGATCAAATAGTATCTGGTTTTTAGACATTATTAGGAATATTTGTAAAAAGATTTCCCAAGAAATACTAGATTACAATGAGCCGAACGAAATGCCACGAGTTAATTGTAGTCTGACAAGAACAATCGACTTTAAATGCTAGTATTTGATCAAAATCATTCTACTTTTGACCTTTAGACACAAATTATGTGTGTGCTAGAACTTACATAAAAATTTCTTAATTAAATTTGTTGCATAAAATAAAACATATTAGAAATGGAAATGTTGTTATATTACAAAGTGTATATATAGGTTCTAAAGAAAAAAAAATCTTAAATATTAATTTGATCAGACTACTTTTGACCTTCAGACACAAATTATTTGTGTACTAGAATCCATATAAAAAATTATTAATAAAATTTGTTGCATAAAATAAAATATATTAGAGATGGAAATATTGTTATATTACAAAGTGTACATATAGGTTCTAAAAAAAAAAAATCTTAAATATTAATTTGTTTGAGTGTATTTCTGCTCATAATGATTCGGTTCTAAATTTATGCAAAAACAAGAAAGGGAGAGAAAGATATTTGCATCTAAACACAATCAAAATCAGCATAAATGAGAAGAAAGGGAGATCAAGTCTTTGTATCCTAAAACAATAAGAATTGCATAAAATAAAACATATTAGAGATGGAAATGTTGTTATTACAGAGTGTATATATAGGCTCTAAAGAAAAAAAAATCTTAAATATTAATTTGTTTGAGTGTATTGTACATATGAATTGTTTGTGCTTGTTTGTGCTCATAATGATTTGGTACTAAATTTATGCCGAAACAAGAAAGGGAGAGCAAGATATTTGCATCTAAACACAATCAAAATCAGCATAAATGAGAAGAAAGGGAGATCAAGTCTTTGTATCCGAAAACAATAAGAATTAGAAGAATTTTACCGATTAGAAGTGTCCCAAACGGCAAGCCTCTACTGATCACAAAGCAACAGACATGTTAATCGAAGATTTTTAAAAGAACATTACAAATCCTCATTTAATGAATTCGAATTGCTCTCTTTCTCTATGCGTTTACTCGACCATAATCAACCCAGCAAAAACCCTAGATCCAAATCAGGAGCAATGTCCATAATCGCCCGCCATAGCTTCAAAAAAAATGGCTCAAAATGGGAGGTACAAGAAGAGCTGCTGTCCAAAGAAACCATGATCGCCCGCCTTAGCTTTAACAAAAATGGCTCAAAATGGGAGGCACAAGAAGAGCTGTTGTCCAAAGTAACCCTGACTTTGCAGAGAAATTAGGGATTCGAGGTCCCGCACATATTAGAGATGGAAATGTTGTTATAATACAGAGTGTAATATAGGTTCTACAGAAAAAAAAATCTTAAATATTAATTTGTTCGAGTGCATTGTACATATGAATTGTTTGTGCTCATAATGATTTGGTACTAAATTTATGCAGAAACAGGAAAGGGAGAGCAAGATATTTGCATCTAAACACAGTCAAAGTCAGTAGAAATGAGAAGAAAGGGAGATCAAGTCTTTGTATCTGAAAACAATAAGAATTGCATAAAATAAAACATATTAGAGATGGAAATGTTGTTATATTACAGAGTGTAGATATAAGTTCTAAAGAAAAAAAATCTTAAATATTAATTTGTTTGAGTGTATTGTACATATGAATTGTTTGTGCTTGTTTGTGCTCATACTGATTTGGTACTAAATTTATGCAAAAACAGGAAAGGGAGAGCAAGATATTTGCATCTAAACACAATCAAAATCAGCATAAATGAAAAGAAAGGGAGATCAAGACTTTGTATCCGAAAACAATAAGAATTAGAAGAAGTTTACCGATTAGAAGTGTCCCAAACGACAGGCCTCTACTGATCACAAAGCAACGGACATGTTAATTGAAGATTTCTACAAGAACATTAGAAATCATCATTTAATGAATTCGAATTGCTATCTTTCTCTATGTGCTTACTCCAAATCAGGAGCAACGTCCATGATGGTCCGCCATAGCTTCAAAAAAATGGCTCAAAATGGGAGGCACAAGAAGAGCTGCTATCCAAAAACATGATTGCCCGCCATAGCTTCAAAAAAATGGCTCAAAATGGGAGGCGCAAGAAGAGCTGTTGTCCAAAAAAACCTTGGTTTTGCATAGAAATTAGGGATTCAAGGTCCCGTACTTTCTCTCTCTCGGCTTCCTCAGCGCTCTCTCTCTCTCTCTGCTTCCCCTTTATGTCCAACGAGCTTTCTCTCTCTAACTTCTGAAATGGGGTTCTCTCTCTTGTACGAGTTATTTAGATAGGGTTACCGGTTGAACCCGTGCCCTTTTTTTGCGACGACTCAAGTGGATTAATCCCAGCCCTGCATTTTAACTCAATGGTTAAAAATAGGGGGGAGGATAAGACTTCTATCCGTAAGGGGAGCATAGAAAGCTTTTCATGTTTTTATAATGCATCAATCATAAGACGTGCCTCTAAACCCTGCCAGAAGATGTGTCCGGGCTCCAGAAATCTTATTGTGCCCTTCAATATATATGTCCAAATTTTTTAAAGCCTATTTTTTTTTTGGCATTTTGGGTAATTCAGTAGGGAAGACAGGCCCTATCCGATTTTTAAATAAATTAAAAGTTACTATTTTGAAATGTATTAATAAAGTGGTGTTAATGCTGGGAATAAAAAGTATACCGTGGTGACTAGGGTATGGAGTACTACGACTACGACCCTAACCCCTTTACTGAAAGTGGAGTATGTGTTCATTGTTGGGGCATGCTTCTATTAAGAACTTCTAGGTTGCATATAATTCTCCTTTAATCTGCTTTATATCTTTACCTATAACTAATACCTAGTTTCCATTTACCTTTAATTTGAACCTGAGGATGAGGTAGAGAGGCATCTTTTCCTCGGAAAATGTTACTTCTAGAGAGAGAAATCCAGATTCAATTTACAGATAGGAATATGGGGAAGTGTTCTACTTACTAGGCCTTTAATTCATACTAGCCAATTGCACGTGCTCTACACGTGGTTTGCAAATGTGCTAAGAATAAAGTAGCTACAATTTGATAGGAAGATATTTTATTATGGAAAATGTGTAATATACAATAATAAGAGGAGTGAATATATTATAGGGCATTAGTGAAGCGTTGAGTATAAAGAGAGCGAGATATATAAGAAAGAGATAAGAGAAAGAGAGAGGTGGATAGGAATAACAGTACACATGTAAATGGATGAGCTAGAGAAAGTGAAGAACGTCGATATGCTTATGAGGGATCTTGTTTTAGAGCTGCCTTTATCAGTGCGGAACAATATTCTGTAAATAGAAAACTAAAAATGATATTATTAATGACGAAGCTTTGATGAAAGGAAATGAATAAGGTTATAATATTGATTATTTGTAATATTTTAAATTGTAAAAGATGGTGAGCAACATACCTGAGAAGATATGCTTCCTCTATGTTTAACCGGCTGGATATAGAGACAATAGAGACTTGAATTTACAGAAAAGGGTTGAGAAGAGAGTCGGTGGTGGGTTTTGTGATGAGAGATTCACAGTTGCTACGAAGGAGAGAGAGACAGTGGTAGCTTGAGGGGAGAGAGCGGTGATAAGAAGGAGAGAGAGCGATGGTGGTTTGAGAGTCGATGGTTTTATCTTTTGTATGGTCCATTCCAACTTACCTCCGAGCGTACTCTTTATTTTGGCATCCAAACCAAACCCCGAGGCTGAGATAAATCACTTGATCACTGGTCACGAACCTACTCATATTTTATATATGAGAAATGATCCTATAGGACCTTCCCCCACCCATGTGTGTAGGACCCCAAAGGATCACCATTAAATTTGGCACAGATCTATAGAAAAGTCAAGTCCTGCACCCATGTGATAACTTTTTTAGAGATCCATGCCAACTTTAATGATGATCCTTTGAGGTCCTACAAACATGGGTGGGAGAGGGTCCTATAGGATCATTACTCTTTATATATAAAATACCATAGGTTCATTCTTAATGATGTGTCTCTTCCACTCAGCTATTCACGTGTTAAAAGGATCTTCGGACACATGGTTGTCCTTGAAACCATTCACTAAATTGTCCATCATAAACTTGGATTAATTTCAAACTAAGGAATGTGCAGAAATTAAGAAGACAGAGAATGGTATAGATGTCATTATCATGTCATCACTTGTGGGGCCAATTTGGTTAGGGCATGGACCGCTTTATGGGCCCTTGCGAGGCCTATTGGCCATTTGGGCCTAACATGTGCTTAGATGTTATGTCCTCATTGATCATTTCTCAATTTGTTTATTTTTTTTATTCATTTTTGTCTTTTAGAAAAAAATTTAAAATATTCAAAATTTATTTTTCAATTCTTATCAAATAAAAGTGGTTTGGACGCAATTAAAAACCCATTAAATGAGATTAAGCGCCTAAGGCACTCTACTTATCGACCCAATAGAAGTGAGACCTATAGTCATATAAGCAAGGCTCATTCTTGGTCGATTAAAGCTAGTCAATAGGTGACAGTATTACAGAGATAGAACTATAGACTACAGGTGCTCCCTTGAGGACAAGATTATATGCTTTCAGGCATGTGCCCAATAATAAGGAGGTATGGGGGCCTCTTTTTAGCACATATGCATGGCTTACCTAAGTTTTCCTCGAAAGTAGCTTCCCATAATGCGGTTATCATATGCAAAGCCTGGCCACATTAATGTCAAAGATTTGGGCTCATCCTCATAAGCCACCAACTCACACAGGAATCCATCTACATCCCAGGCATCTACAAGCATATCTCCGACCTCGATAAAGGATATAACCTCAAAGCCTCTCTGAAATACGATGCCCACAGTCATAGGTTTTTGTGCCTCTAAACTCCTTTCAGGCCCTAGACCGCTATAGCCCAAAGAGTCATAATGGATAAGTTTAACTTGCCTGTATTGGATGAACCTAAGTCACATCCATGATCCCAATTGAGGACCTTGCTCCCACAAGATCCAAAAAATCCACTGTATAAAGGGTGGCCCTGGGAAAAAAAAGTTGAAAAATAAAAGACCCAAAAGAATGTTTTTCTGAAGAGGGGGAATCTGTACATTGGTAACCGTCTCTCTACTGTTAGAGGTGCTCAAAATCATTTTAAAAAAAAAAAAATTGTTAAATCCATCCTAACCCTAAAGATCTATACTTGTACTGACCTGCAAGAAATAGTGAATCACCACATGTTTTTAGCATACAGTATATAAGAGTGGTATCCACCATCGGTTCCCATGTTAGATGTGCAAGATTATTTATAATTAACTGATTTTCACCCGCATAAATTTGTTTTTCACCACATGTGTTTAGTATACGGTATATAAGAGTGGTATCCACCATCGGTTCCCATGATAGATGTGCAAGATTATTTATAATTAACCGATATTCGCCCTCGTAAATTTGTTTTCCATTGATTATCATCATGATTTGAATTCCTTAGAGCATAACATAATCCATACAAAAGAGGACAGAATCCGAAAAGATGATCAGATCCCAACTACATGATCAAACCTAACTACAGCAAATCAATTTGGGGCTCTAAGTCTCCATCATAAGTCGGGATATAATAATATATTGATAAATTAAAAGTCGATAAGGGATTGATTTTGATCCAAAAAGCCGGATGCAAAAAGTCGGGAAAAAAACATGGGTTGCAATAGATTAGGTAATTTAAAGAGTCACGGCTATTTTAGATATGTCTAACAATAATGGAGTGAAAATTTTGGATATGTATAGTGCAATTACCATAAGGATATAACGAATTTATTTAACAATAACTTTACATTATGTCTTTGGTAACATTAGAATCATTTTTTATTAATTTTGTCTAAATTCTCATCATATACTAGCATGGTATGCTTCCCTAGATGTTACGACACAAAAACATGTAATGATCTTATTAGGAACATACAATAGAACAACGACAACAATACATAACACAATAATTTACATTAACAAATAACAAGAACAACAATCCTAACTATAGAGTTGCTACTAGGGGGAAAAAAAAAAAATGAAGAACTCAGTGTAGGATTCTAGATAACGAAAACCCAAAAATCTAATGTATGCAAGCAAATCCAAATATTAAAACTTTACTGTTGTTGATTCTTATCTGATTAAAACTATATAGTAACTGAATCACACTCTCTCTTCAATAATGTTCTTGGTTTGGAAAAAATGAAGATTTGGCAATGAGCTATCTTTACTTTACCACTACATTTTTTTTTTGCGAAACATAGTCTTTTGGGAGTGAGATACATTAGTAACTGTCTTTTGGACGCTTTTTTGTTTGTTGGATTTGTTAGTTAAATTTTTGATGAAATTATTTATTAAATCAATATTTTTTATTTAATCTCTAAATAATTATTAATAATTGTTATTATCAATGCTCTAAATACATTAAGAGTGATGATCAACGGGTCTCAGTGAATGATGAAGAGGTCAACAAAATGTGGAGAGTTTATTTTCAAAAACTATTAAATGACAAACACAATGGGAACATAGCAATAGAAAGAATCGGTGGTATAAATGAGAGCAGAAGTCATACATACATTCGTAGGATTAGGATACCAGAAGTGAAAGGAGCTTTGAAAATTATGAAAATAATAAATGTTTTAGGACCAAATGGTATCCCGATAGAGTTTTAGAAGTGCATAGGGAAGATTGGTATCGACTAGTTGACCAAGTTATTCCACAAGGTGTTGAGAACAAATAAAATGCCAGACAAATGGATGAAAAGTATTGTCGTACCTATTTACAAAGACAAAAGAGATATATAGAATTCTACGAACTATCGAGGGATCAAACTTATGAACCACACTATGAAGTTCTAAGGGAGAGTGATTGAGCAATGACTAAGGCATGAGACGAGTATGTCAATAAAACCAATTTAATTTTATGTCGGGGACGCCAACAACCGAGGCTATTTTTCTACTTAGGCAACTGATTAAAAAGTTTAGGATGAAGGTTAAAGACCATGTAGGTAGAAGGTAAAAGACCTCTACATGGTCTTTTATTGATCTAGAGAAAACTTATGATACAGTACATTGAGTTTTGATTTAGTGGGTGTTGGAAAAGAAAAGAGTGTCTATATAACTACATGGACTTGGTGAGAGATATGTATGATGGAGTGTTAACTAGTGTATGAACAACTAGTGGATATGCGAGTGAGTTTTCAATAACAACAAGTCTACATCAGGGGTCAGCACTAAGCTCATACCTCTTTGTCTTAGTTATGGACGATTTAACTAGACGCATACAATATGAAGTACCATGGTGCATATTTTTTGTAGTAGACATAGTTTTGATCGATGAAGCCCAAAACAACATAGAAATTTGGAAGGATGCTATAGAATCTAAAGGTTTTAAAATTCATCGTACTAAGATAAATATCGAATGCAAATTTGGTGATAATAGGAATAGAGACAGGGAAATAGTAAGGATTGACAGCCAAGAAATACTAAACAGAATGCATTTTTGATATCTTGGGTAAATAATTCAGAAAAAAAAGAGATTGAAGAAGATGATGCATATAGAATTACAGTTAGGTAGGCGAAGTGGGGATATGCAACCAGAACATTTATGTTCACTGCATACCAATAAAATTGAAAGAAAAGTTTTATAAGACAGTTGTGAGATCAGCTTTGTTCTATGGGGCATGTTATACAATCAAAAAATAAAATACCCATAGAATGAGTTCAGTGAAAATGAGGATATTGAGATAAATGAGTGACAAGACAAGAAGTGATAGAATTTGATATGAATACATTTGGAATGAATACATATGGAAAAATTTAGGTGTGACACCAATAGGTGATAAGATGAGAGATAATAGATTTAGGTATGAAAGAAAAGTATGTAGTCTATGTGGTTAATATGGAAGGTATATATTGGAATTATTAGATATAAGAAGGATAGGTACAATATCTTGTATTTATGGTAAGTTTGGATATCACATAGGTGTTTGTAATTTATTTTCTATTTTCTCGTCTGTAATTTATTTTCTATTTTCTCATTTGTAATTTGTCTATATAAGACAAGTTTGTATATTCATACAATTAATGGGCACACGGAGTCTCTTCAGATAAACCTGAGACTTCTTCACAAGGTATCAGAGCCAAATTCATCTTTGTTATGTCCATTCTTATAAGATCGAATATGTTACTCAGTCCTATTCTTTTCTGTATGATTGAATCTGATATTATGTTACTTACTCATGTTTGTTCTAGTTTGTAAACTGTCGAATCTGTCTCCGATATGCACCGAGTTTTGTTGACTCTCCCAAGTGTCATTCTTTTTTCTAGCATGTCTCAACTATTTTTCTATCTCTGGAAAAGATCTGAAGTGTTTGTCTGTTGCTCGAGCCCAATCTATTCAAGTCATCTGTTTCTAAGGGTTGTTGATTTTCCATTGCTTAAGCCTGCCATCTTCTATTGTTCCTCTGTGCTTGTTAATCAAATAATCTAAGCATTACAACCACTGCTTCTACTGGTCACGCTATATACCTAAAGATCTGGTTGCTTGTTTCTACAACTTTGTATTCAAACTCCAGCTGCTCTCTCTGAAAGCATCTTGAGTTTGAAGGGGAGTGTGAAAGGAAAATATATATTGTCTACTAGGCTAATATGGAAGGTATATATTGTAATCAGTATATATGGGAAGGATAGGCACAATATCATGTACTTATGGTAAGTCTGGGTATTGTATGTGTCTGTAATTTAGTTTTTGTTTTCTCATCTGTAATTTCTCTATATAAGACAAGTATGTATATTCATACAATTAATAGACACAGGGAGTCTCATCAAAGAAACCTGAGACTTCTTTACATGGTGCAGACCTAATATAGCATATGTTATAAGGTGCGAGTTAGTTCAAGTGGAAGGCTCAAAAAAATAAAAGGATATGCCCAAAAAGATATGGTTTGAGACATTGTATTTCTGTATATTTAGGCTTTAAGCCCCCATGGAAGACGCATTACAGAGCTTATTAAATATGTGAACAAGGGCCCCAATTTATAGAGTTACAAAGCTGTGTACTATTAAAAAAAGCAACATTTGCAATGAACCACCTTCCTAATATGGGTACACATAAAAAGAAGAAAAATATTGTACCCAAAAATAAATACAAGTTTCTATAATTTCCACACTCCCCCTCAAATTCAAGATTAGTTAAGAGATAGCAACTTGAATTTGGACAAGTGAAGGTAGGCATTAGTAACAAAGCAAAAACCGAAGAAGCTTGAGCAGCTGCAAATTAGCGATCCTCAAAAACCGACATCTCGAACAGAGCACTCTCGCATAATAGCAAATTAAGAGGCCTCCGAAATAAACAAGATCAAGTAACAAAAACAAAACTCGATCATCACACAGGATGGAGTAACGGAAAACTGAATCATCATATAGGATTGAGTAACAGAAAACTCAATCATTCAATAGGATTGAATAACATAAAACTCAATCATTAAACACGATCAAGTAATAGAAAACCTAATCATCAACCAGGATCGAGAAATTCGATCATCAAACAAGAGGCACTTGAAAGAGCCAACAGAAATCAACGGCAGATCAACAAGCACAGTAGGACCTTTGATTCAGAGTTGAAAATAATAAGATTCAAAACAAATCAGAGTTTCGAAACACAACTTGGCAGAGTGACAGATCAGATAATCAAAATACGACTCTGCAAATAGACAAATCAGAGAGTCAAAATACGACCTAGTAGCTATTTTTCAAATATTACAGATCGCCCGTTTTCAAATGCCATTTCAGAGGTGGATTTAGAGGCAGGTTTTAGATCCGGCTCACCAAGGATCCGGTATCAGCAATGGTTTACCTGAAATGGGCAATGACAGATGGCTTACAGATCATAAAGAACAGATTTTTTCCATTATGAAGAAAATGGTATAACAATGATTGATACCAACAACAAAAGCTTAGGTGATATAAGTTAATAGTACGGTTCTTCAAGGTCAGATCAAATAAACAGAATGGTCCACAAGGGCACAATGGACCACGAGGCCCAACCCGCTTTGTTTTGTTTTAAATTTGTACCCCTTTGTGAGATAACTTTTGGATTTTTTGTTTTGCTTTTGCAAACAAAGGCAAATCACGGACAGGCTTCTACGAAAAGTACGGGGGTTTTTTTTTTTTGTGTTTTTTACGAACTAAAAGAAATCAGGGGAGAACGGAGAGAGAACGAGAGAAACAGAGATTGAGACCATGATACCGATAAAATAGAGAGAGAGAGAGAGATCAAGAAACATAGAGAGACTGAGTGAAAATAGAGAATGGGAGAGAATATCAAGGTTATTGCAAAGTTTTAGGGCTTTTCTGAAGACGGGGAGAGAGAGAGAGAAGCAGATCACACAGAGGGAATAACCACGAACTGTTGCAGTAGCACCTTCGAAACCAGAGATACTAAGAGCAGAGAAGCTAGCTCTTATACTATGTGAGAAATTGTATTTCTATATATTTGAGCCTTAAGCCCCTATGGAGGATGTATTACAGAGCTTATCATAGATGTGAACAAGAGCCCTAATTTATAGAGTTACGAAGTTGTATACTACTAAAGCAAGTAACACATGAAATAAACCACCTTCCTAATATGGGTACACATAAAAAAAATGAAAATATTGTACCAAAAAATAAGTGCAGGTTTCTATAATTTCCATATGAAGTAGTAAAAACAAGATATGGGGACTTATAGCGTCATTAAGGGAATGGCCCTTAATAGAACTGAATGGCAAACCATGATTCATGTAGCCGACTGAGAAAAGGCTTTGATGATGATGACAATAATGATCAGTGCTTTAAATACAAGACTCGATCCCCTGCTATGCTAAGCCGGATTCTGATCCAGCTTGAGCAAGTCGACCCACCCCATAGTAGAATGGTCCTAAAAAAAAAAGCTAAAACCATCAAAAACAAATCCTAAAAATAGTATTTATGTAGTTTCACACATAAATTGATGAGCATGATACTTATCATGGATATGATACTAATTACAATATTATATAAAGTTATCAAAAAATAGCATTATTTCAAATAAATAGAGTGTATTTTTAAAAAAAATAAACAATGAGAATCAAAATTTGGAATCTAAACAAATTTTACAAGTAAAAATTACAAAAGTGCAAATCATTTCCTAGATAAAATGGATTTGCCTAAACAAAAGGGATTGTATACTATGAGACCATTTATTTCTGGTGCAAAGAGGTCACAATAATTTTTAGCCAATGGATGTGAGATCCAATAAATGAAAGTGTGTCACAACATTCAAAAAAAATTATTTTGAACTTTGCACCCAAACAATGGCACACCCTCAAAAACCTGATTTCAAATTTAACAGTTAATGATGATTATGACCTCTTTATTTCAAAAGTAAATGGTCTCATTATATACATTTCCAACAAAATGAATACAAGCTCTAATTAATGAAAATGATGCATCGAGTTCTGAAAAAGAAAGTGCGGTGGGGGGAGGGGAAACCAATTTTTAATCTTCCAATTTGAGAGAATTAATGGATTAGATATAAAATGAGACAAATTCCAAATAAATCATAGGCAAAAGAGGAGGAAACTTGAGCAAATGGAGAATCAAGCTTATGGAAAAGAGGTCCAATTTTCGTGGTTCTGATTTATGAGAATACGGGATTTGATCCAAAACTTTTTATTACGGACATTGAGCTTCTCATTCTCCTTTGTTAGAGATGTTGTAGATCAATGATAGGAAGACAAAATGGGAACAATAATGGAGTAATCATATGAAAAACTAGGGAAATATCTGAAAAATAGTGGATCGGATCTCAAATGCAAGAAAAAATAATACAAATTCCATATAGAGATTTCAAATATTTTTTATTTTGATGTAGAAAAAAATTGTTGTAACCAAGGTTTTAAAAATTGGTGATCCAGATTAGATCCAGCTAATCCGGATTGAGAATCGGTCAAGCTGATCATGGTCCCACTAAATATTAGGAACTGGCCGGTTTCCGCATGAACCAGCCAGTTCGGTCATAGAACCGGTCCTGCTTTATTTTTTTTTTATTTAATTCTTTATTCCCCAGCTCACTAGGCTAAATAATCGATCTAAACTGTCAATCCAGACTGGTTTTTTAGAAAGGGATCCGGATCACGGAACCACGTTTTTAAACCTTGGTTGCAATTGTTATGATCAATGATAGATGAACAATTTGTAACAAATTTGTCAAAATTTGCTAAAATAACGAGAGAAATCAAAAAATTTTGATTTCGACATAAAAAGTTACAAAAGAAACCTCAAAGAAGGTTTGTAGCATCACCCCGTTCTCAAGAGAAACAATGATGCCGAAATCTACTCAAACCTCCATATATAAAAGATAAATAATCTTTTAGTAGACAATCCCTTTTTCAGGATTGTAGACTATTTATCTTTTGTACATGGAGGTCACAATCATCCCAATTAGAAGTATCCATTGTACCTAGGAGGATCTAACATCTAACGCTTTAGGAGGATCTAACATCCAACACTTTTGTTGTTAGATGTTAGATCCTCCTAAGTAGAATTGATCCTTCGAATTTGGATGATTGTAATATTCATGTACAAAAGATAAATGGTCTCTTTGTAGACAATCTCGTACAAAGGAATTGTCTACAAAGAGACTATTTATCTTTTGTACATGAAAGTCACAATCATACTCACTCATTAGATATCAAATTAGATGGCTTGGGGTGAGTCACAAAGTCCAAGAATTATTTTTTTGAAACTTTCTGTCTATTCAATGACACTCATACAACCACCCATTTTAAAATTTAAGAGATAAGAATGATTGTGACCTCCATGTACAAAAGATTAGCGATCTCTTTGTAGACAATAAACTATCATTAAAATGATCTAACATCCCATTTTGAAATTTAAAGAACAAGAATGATTGTGACCTCCATGTATAAAAGATAAATGATCTCTTTATAAAACCCCTTATGAAAAACAATGAACGGACACTAAAAGGATCTAACATCCCAATTTTAACATCATAGTGTTTCTTTTTTTTTCATTACAATTCGTACACCTCAAAACTATCTTAAAAAATAGCAACATTGCCTTGTTCAGGATTCGAACAAGCAGGGGCATTCTAGTAATTTAATCTACCCTAGAGAAGCATAGGTATTCCCATCACCATTGACCTTTCAGGTTACTGATTCAATGGTAGGAACAATTGAGGCATTCTTTAAGATACTTTTTGCGGAAGTATCCGAATAAAATGAAAATTAAAAAGACAATTATTTCGTTATATATTTTGGCCTAACTTGATAAATTTGTAAGGGGTTTCAATGAATGTGATTTTTTCTTTATTTTTATTATGGGTGTGGTTTGTATAAAATTGTAATTTTAAACAATCAAATTAAGATGTGCTCCAAATTTTATCATAAAATTAATTTTGATGTCAAAAATTCTTAAGATGGTATAAAAATCTATTGTAATCTCTAATTATAAAACTTTAAACTCCAAAAATAGTTCACATCAAGTAGATCCATAAACACAATAAAATTTTGAAAATAGACTGTCCAGATAATATGTTGCAAAATACACTATTTTTGAGACTCGAAATCTTTTTTTCTTTTCATATTCTCACATCTCAATGTTTAGATGATCAATTAGAAAATTTTCCAACATTAGAACAATCTTTTATGATGGATTTTTGAAGTGCACCTTAATTCTACACTTTAAAGTTACAACCTAATATAAATTTTTTCCTCATCATATGGAAAAGCATACGACGAGTAGCGATAATTGTGAAACAGTAATTCATACCGTCCTAATCCGTTAAATACATAAAACGACTGCTAGGGATATCATTCAGTCAGCTAGACTTCTTACGAATTTCTAAGCCTTTGACCATAAAAATAATACTTCAGGCTGATGCCTCCTATACCACATGGCTTGGAAGGTATGAATTACGGTGCATATGAAGTAAGCTATAGACAGTTGATGTAAATTATTCCCCTTCAGCATTACGATCCATGGTCTAGTGGTTAGGACGTTGGACAGTAACCTGAGTTCGATGAAACCTTTACTCTTTTTAAAGAATGGGCTCAAGGCTAGGTAGTCAGGGTGGCAAGGTCTGGTGGTTATGTCATCGGACAGTAACCTGAGTTCAAATCTTGGTGGAACCGTTATATTTTTTAAGAATCAGCTCAAGGCTAGGCAGAGACGGTGGCAAGGCGCATCAACGTATCTTAAGTTCCACATCCACCATTGGGCAGAGGTCCCCTTCCCTGTTAAACTACCAAAAGATAAAAATCATAGCAAATGAAATTTTTGTCTAATTTTGCCTGAACTCAACAAAAAATCAGCACCAAGTTGCAACAGATCCATCAGATGGCATCAATTCACATTGGATTGATCTCAAATCTTGTTGCCTGCATCTATCGGGCCAATACAAGCACACATATTTATTAAGCACATTTCAGGATCGAAACTCTAATCGATACTCAGCACAGGTGTGGTATTGGGTACTAATTACCCACAATCCATTGTCTACACTTATCCCTGTTCCCTGCATGGTGGAGATGAGTAACTATTTCTACTTAAACACAATGGTAGCTTTTTAACAACAGGAAACAGCAGTTAGAGGGGAGGGGGGGGGGGGAAAGCAACAGCAGAAAACAGCTCATCACCCTCGCAATGGGCAAACACAATGGACGCCAAATCTGAGTACCAAACCTTTGACCATTTTAGAAGCTAGAGCAGCAGCAGATCACATTCTTAAGTGTCCACCGGAAAGTAAAGATGCCCACCATGCAAGCACAGGATTTCGATTGACTGCATCCAATTTCGAGGAAAAGACATACCAAGGCAATTCTCTTTCACATAATCGGATTGATAAAAACAAAGAAAATAAACAATAGGGTCAAGAGCCGTACAAACAAGTCAATTAATACGCCACAACACTAACTACCAAAACTGTGTCGGTCCTGAATGTCTCAGTAACCCTAAGAGGGATCCAAAATCGCAAAAATAAATACCAAAGAACAAAGAGGAAGCAAAAATAAAGCCCAGAAAGGACAAAAGGCAATGACACCATAGTAATATCTCCAATTTTCATTTCTTCTCCAACTACTCATGTGTTAAAAGACTGCATCATCATCCGGTAAATCTTCAACCCTCTGCAGCGATTTCACTTTTCTCACCACTGCACACAGAGCCAGTAAGCACATTAACAACTAAGACAGTAATATCATTACAAGAAATAGAGCATTCAAAGACAGTAATATGATTACAAGAAATAGAGCATTCAAAGACATGAACACAAAGGCATAAGCTCTTCACTTGAACATAAAATTTGAAATCCTTACTCCACTACCAGGGATAATCATCAGTTGAATTTTTACAGTTCCAAGAAACAATTCATCCATGTTTGATCTACTGCGGATCTATGGCAAGTAGCCCTCGCTACTGCATCTGGATGAAGCCAAGCCCCCATAAGCATATCGACCCTAATTACAAAATTCTTCGGCCCATAAAACCATACCCTTCACTAAAATTTGATTTGGGGTTAGGAACCTTGACGAGGGTTTTGGTTGGGCGCATATACACAGACCCCTGATGTTGTGAAAGGATCACATAGCTTTTTTTGTTTTTTCCCCATCATTATAGTTCTAGGTTAATCCTTCATGTCAGACATGTCAACAAGGCTGTCAGAGTACGAATGAGCCCAACATGTAGGGACAAAGTGTCAGGCCCATGATAGGCAGTATCAACTGCCTACGCATGTCAACACGTGACATGGAGGCAAAACTGAAGTGCCAGTGTAACATTGATTACAAATAAAAATAAATCGTAATAATAATACATTACAGATCATCCCACATTATTACTATTATTATTAGGAATTCAAACACACATAACAGATCTAGGTATTTCCAATCCTCATACTACCGCACTTGCACATCTAAGTGTGCGTCCTGGCTATGTAGATTAGTAGTTGAGGCCCTCGGCCATCATTGTCAAGGACAATATAGGCGGACTGGTTTCTGGGGGTAATATCCCCCTCCAATGACCCATATTTGAGTAATTTCAGTCAGGAATATCTTTGTGATTAGCACAGTGAAACAACACCCGAGTTATAGATAACATACTGCAGCACAAGCCAAATGGCCAGACTAAACCAATGTCCAGATAGTTCAAGTCGAGTTGAAACTCACACGTAAGAATGACTTCATTTAACTAGAACCAGCTAGGGTCAAGTCAAACCAAGTTCACTTTAACACCGGAATAAAGTCAGCAAATCAACCAAACCCAAATAAAATGAAATAAAAGGATATATGTATTCTTTCTAGAAATCAAACCATCCATATGGGAAGTCTAGCACAAAAAAAGGAACCCCAAAACCAAACTGTGCAGCCCAACACCCAATGTTGCAAGGATCCTTATATTTGAATGTTGGACATGTGTCGACACCCATACTGACATGGACTCTTCTTGTTCCTTGACCACGGACTACATCATTGACATAGACTAAGGTCCCTCTGGGCGCACTAAGAGTAATATGAAAGAAATAGCCCTGTTTACCTAACCTGTAGGACAATCCTGAAAGGTCATCCTAGGCAGACATATTCATATCACAGAAGACCCATCTCTTGGGAACAGAGGTGTTTTAGGGATGTTTTGCAATAAGCACTGTTACGAAAAATAGCCTCCCCTGTAAGAAGTAGTAGAACAAGCTGCAATGCCTATCACCTTTAATGAGTGTATGAGAAAATGGTGTCATTGCTGAAATTTCCTATGCTGAATGGACCTAGACCTTTTTTCCTGTTTTCTGTAACACAATGGAGCTTTGTATGGATTAGCCAACTAAGGCATAATTATCCCTTTGGCTATCATCATGAAGTGGAATATCAATAAACAATGACAGATTTTATTTTCTCTTTATTAAATGGCAATGTCATCAAGTCCTGTTCAGGGATCAGAGACCTAATAACTATGTCTTACATTAACACAAGTACCCATGCAACATAGCACACAATTTGCAAATGAAGATGTAAAATATCAGAACAAGAGATGTCAATAATGGAACACTAAATCATAATGACCTTTGCTATCTTCAAAACTACTCAGAGAAATTGCAGTAGTCACTAAATAATTTTATTTTTTTTTATTTGATGACTATGATGGAACAGATTTAGGTCTAAAAGCACACAAAGGCTCACATTTCATATAATGGTAATAATGTATTGCAAGGACAAGAAGGAGATTACTAGGCTTTACTCATCAATAAATCAATAAGATTATGAGGATTGATCATCACAAAGAAACTATAGGAAGGACCTATTAGACAAAGCTACCCATCTTGTAAAAAGGTAAGGAAGGGTCGCTATAGGCTTCCAAAGGTCTAGCAAAAAATTAGAAAACGAGAAACTAATAAAGCACGAATGCGCACCAAAATTTTACTTCAAAACAGACCACACAAGAAAACAGGGGAACTGCCCAATTCGCATCAAAGACATTTATAATGCCACCAAAGGAAGAGAAATTGATGCTTTTCGATTGGAAGTGGGCACCCACACAACCTCAGGTCATTTCTTGTCAAGAACCATCACAGCACCACCATGGAAGAACAATCCTGCACCGCCACCACCATAACCCCTCTCACCCAAAAATAACCAACAAATAATTCGTTTTATCATTATTTGATAAATAAATGATTTAAAACCATCGTTACATGGGTACTTCAGTGTTACCTGGGTGGTCGTGTGTCAACACATGTTACCCAACATGGGGCCGACACTTTATCCATGTATCGAGCTCATCAATACTTTGACAGCTGTGTCAACATGCCTGACACGTAGTGTCGACTTACCAGACATGGCATGCCCTAGTATCAACAAATAGTAGTGAAGTATTCTGTTCTTTAAATTTATTTTTATTTAATATAAATTTCACTTTATTTATTCCTTAAGGATGGGTGTCTAGAAACTCTACTTAAACATTAGGATAGATGTCTCGAAACTCCGCTTAACATCATTCCTAACGTTCGAAAACCAAAATGATGTCCCATTTTAAAACTTCATTAATAAATCAAGTAATTTCATTGCCTTTATTTAGTCTAGAAACTCCAGTAAACCCAAACTCTAGTACATAGGGAACCCTAGTTAAAGGTGTTTGATGACCTTGATTCCAATAACTGTGGCAAATCGTGATTGAGAGCACCAAATACATCGATTCCAATACCTAGGGAACCCTCATTTAGGGCAGTCCAGGACTTCAATTCCAATACTAGGAGAAACCTGGCCAAGCTCACTGAATACTTCGATTCCAATAATAAGGCATTCTTGGTCAAGGACACTGTAGAACCTCAAACCTTTGCCTTGTGGAACTGGTTCCTTGATATTACTAGTGTGGTTCCAAGTGTTGGGAGCGCGATTCCGAAAAGGTAGGAATCTTGAATCATGAAATTTGCATTGTATGGATGGCACTTCCTACCATTGGAAGCTTCGAACATCTCACAGTTCCCTGCTTCCAATTCCTAAAATACTCCCTGAATACTCCCACTTTGAACAACAATGTTAAGGAGAACCCGCAGTAACACTCAAGAGGTTGCAAAATAACAAACTCCTTGTCACAACGATAAGCACTCAAAATCCAGTACATAAGAAACTTGCACATTCAATGATCACAAAGCAAGGGCCAGGAATCCCCTTTTTCATTCTTATTCCTTTCTTCGCTCCCCTCTATTAACACCCTTTTACTTCTGCCCAACTCCTGCCATATGTTCAGTATAAGTTTTTGTGTTGTACAGATATCTTCTTGTCTGAACCTCATGCAACTTGATCCACTAGGTTTTGTGAATGATATCTTGACTACATAAGAAAAAGGAAACAGCCATGACTCTTAAGAGTGCAAAGCATCACTCAGGATACAATGAGGGAAAATCTTTGAACCAACTATAAAGAATTGGATACCAAAGCATTTATGTTATCAGGACTTCCTAGACCCCTAGCTTTACATATCTCTTATCTAGGTTAATTTACTAATGATTTTCTTTTTGGTAGTTCTAGTTAGAGTAGTCATGGTCAACCA
The DNA here is from genome assembly GCF_000471905.2 of Amborella trichopoda. The sequence continues at coordinate 3,332,060 of NW_006499827.1, forward strand.
ACACCTAGCTTTACATGACCAACACCAGTTTGTAGAGAACAGTTATACAATATAAAAGATTAAGAATCTCTTATCTAGTACGTAAATAATGCTTTAATTCCAGTCTACACTCCTAAGAAGAAGATTCTGGTCCTATCACCTTATATCTACTTCATTTAATGCAGAACCTAGACAAAATATCCCTCCCTGCTTATATATTATTATTTTCATACGAAACAAATTTTAAGTTCTAATGAATTCGAGTATAACGAGAATAATTGACAAATACAATGCATGGCTATTCCCAACAGGACTCATGGAGTTTCTCAAAGCAAGAATCTCCATATTCAGAAGGTGCAAGCCTTCCTTGTTATTATCTTGACTCTTGAGTGGCTTCGAATCCCCATATAACTTTGTGAATGCCTTCACATTGTATAGGAATTGGTCATTTCACAGTTTACCATATAAATAAATTACTGCAGATACATCTGGTGACAGAATACTAATCATGGTAATGGTTCTCCACACCTTAAATATTTCCTTAAAGTTACGAGAACACACTGACAATTATTGCTATGTAAATGCAAGCATGGTGAAGAACACCTATAGAGAATTGAGGTAAATGAGAACAAGCCCCTCAAACTTCTCTCAAGAAGAAAACTTTCAACTATGAAAATCTCCAGTGCCCATTGTTTTAATGGGCTACATCTTTCTCACATGGAATTCTCAATATCAGATATATGCAGAAATATCAAGAGATATATGCAGCTCAAGTTCCATCTTAGCATCTCTAATTCAATCAAATCAAAACCTTAAAGCTCTAACCTATTTCATAAAATCTAAATCCTAAACCTTCTAAACAACTTTGGTATAAATGTTCCCATGTTATCCAAATAATAAATCTTCTACAAGATCAGGAGTCCAATAACTTAGGTATAAATCTTCTCATACAATGTAAATTTCAAGTGTCTGGAGTCTGCAGACACTAATTTGACTGATTCATCATAGACTTCAAAATACCATAAAAGTCTAAGATACTTCAAAACCCCCATTGCTAGCTTAAATAACTCAAAGTCACTTCAGGTGAAGTCCGAATACCACAAATATCTATAAACAAAACCTGCTGATATTTAACAAAACAAGCAAACAATACATAAGTTATAAAATCCTCCAATATATATGTCCACTCAGAACTAACACTCAAAGATCAACATATACAGAATAAATACCCAAAATAATTCGACTTCAATCCAGCATCCCGGGAGAGCCTAGATGGAAAAGTAATATAAAAAAATCATATGAAGATATCCCCATCCATTTGAGCAGTAAAGCAGTTATTACAAGAATTTTCATTAGACAAACATTAGCTATTGTGTGATTCTTCACCTGTACCTAAGATTTCAAATGTAAATTCAACAGAATAAGCAATTCAGTTGTTACCAAAGAGCAAGTAGTTGAACATCATAAAACAAGAAAAATGAAATAGACTTTCAGGAAACAAGAGAGAGATACAGAACGAGAGAATTAAAGATACAGAAAGAGAGAGAGAGAAAGAGAGAGAGGTTTAGAGAGGGAGGCAAGCTTACCCTGAAGCCACCTCAATGGGTTCTGGCTTCCTCCAACTCCGCTCGGTCCTTTCCCTGGCCATGCCCCCAACCCCATTCCCCATCCCAAAAGGCCTTCTAATAAATCCCCCCTCCCCACCTCTCTCCACTGAAACCCCATCCGATAACTCCTTATGGACCGTGTCTTTAATCTTCATTGAATCCAATTGCTCAGCAATCTTCTTCCAGTCCTGACCCTTCTCTGCCAGCACCTCCTCTCTTGGCCTCGCTTCACCAAAAGGATTGCTCACTTTCGCCCTCGGCTGCAGCACCACAGGCCCGTCCCCCTCACCCAAAGGATTGCTCACTTTCGCCCTCAACTGCAGCACCACAGGCCCGTCCCCGTCACCCACGGGCAAAGTCCTTGGCTGCAAAACAAGCCTCGGCCTCTGTCCCCCCTCCTCTCTCTCTCTTTGACAAGAAGAATCAAAACGGGAGCCCACCCTCGATCCCTCTCTCTCTCTGTAATTCTCGAACCCCCCACCTGATCTTCTCGGCTCCACTGAAGGAGCAAAGCTCTTTTTTGCCGATGTCCAGTTATCCACCTCATCAGCCAATGACTCTCTCTCCCTAAAATTCTCAAATCCACCTACCAATCTCCTCGGCTCCATTGAAGGCACAAAACTCTTCTTCGAGGCCCCCCAATTGTCAGATTCATCCGCTCTCGATTGCGAATCTGAGAAGAAGTTCGAAGAGCGCCGCTCCTGAGATGCAGGCGGCGCCATCTGCCTCTTTGTGGCACCCCAGTCATCTATCTCATCTGCCCGGGATGGAGGCGGCGGCATGCGACCGCCACGTGCATCATCATCAAACGCTTCACGTCGCGGCCCTCTGTCAGCGCGGTCGCGACCATAGGATTGAAACCCTCCACCGAGAGACCCTCTGCCGCGCTCAAGCTCTTCAGCAGTCCGCTCCCGGGGGCCTGTCGGCAAGCGGAGCAACTCATCGGGGGTCAAGCCCCTCGACGAATCAATGATTGCAGACCTTGGCTTCGCGCTATAGGCGACTTGTTTGCCGGTGGTGAACTCAGCGAGAGAGAGGGGTTGACTTTTCTTCTTCTTCGAGGTTTTCGCCGATGCCGCCAAGGCTAGAGAGGGAAAATCAGACTGGGGTTTCTCGGTCGTCTTCTGTGCCGCTGGTGGTGCTTCTGCTTCCATTGATTCGCTCTCTTCGGATTCCAGAGCCCAGGCTCCTGGTTTCGCCCAAGCTGATGTCGTCATTCTCTCCTTTTCTCTCTCTAAGATTTTCTCTCTCTAGATTGCTGTGGATCTCTGCAAATAATAAGGAAACTGGGAGGAAGCCATGTATTTAAGGACGGAGGGAAGGGAGGCGTGAGAGATAATGACCTGAAAAGCCCGGAATGTTTCTTAAATGACGTAGGAAACCTATCCTCTTTGGTGCTTATGGTCTTTGTCTAATGGTGCGGTTTGTATAAGGCCGAGGCCCTAAATAGTTAAAGAAAGGCTCACCTTGAAATAGTCTTGGAAGATGTTTCAATAGCGAAATTTGTTGTGATAGCTTAAAATTTTATTTATTGGATTTAGTGCCATCCAAAATCACCTATATGAGAAATTTCATGTTTTGTGGGATTAATTGAAATTGATCAATATTATATGGGATTGAGAGATATTCGAATATTATGTGGGATTGAGATTTATATTGATAAGTTTTCTAAAAGATATAGAAATCCAAAAAAAATTAACACTCTTAGATATATCTCTTTAGTTTGATATATATGTAGCATTTATAGGAAGTTTAATATTTTGTATTGATTTCTAACCTTATATATATGGGATGAAAGTGTATAGAATTGGAGTCATCGTGTGGGAATGATAGTTCCTCTAGTGGTTCCTCAAGAGAGATAAAATTTCGTGTATAAGATACAATTTCTTCCTAGGCATAAGATGCAATTTAGTCATAAGATTGCAATTTTGTGTATAAAATAGCTTCTTATAAAGAGAAACCTTTTAGTTTTCTCTTTACTCTCGCGTCTCTATCTGGTGTTGTCGATAACAGTTGCCAAAAATAACGAGGAAGAAGGAAGAGTGGTTTAAAATGGTTTGATCTATCTGGTGTTGTCTGTAACGGTTGCCATAAATAAAGAAAAAGCAGAGATAATGGTTTAAAAGGGTTTGGTCTATAGGTATTGTCGGTAATTGTTGCCAAAAGTAAAGAGAAAGTAAGGAGAGTGGTTTAAAAGGGTTTGCTCGCTGTATTTTTGTCGAGATTTATCCAAAGATTTTGTTCTAAAATATTTGATGTAACTTTCATTGCTATAGTGGATTTATGTTTGTCTTGCCCGATGTGGCCCTTTTGAGATGAACCAAATAAATATGTGTATTCTTGTTGTATGTGTTTCATGCTTTATTTCTCATACTTTATTTGTCAAATATTAATCCATTGAATTTAAACCTTCCGCACACAACATTATTTTCATCTCTAATTGTAAAATTTAAAGCTTCAAAATGAGTGTAGATCGAGTAAATCTATGAACAATTGGAAAACTTGAAAATTCATTATGTCCAAAAGTTATGTTTGTACATCTTGATCGAGTAAATCTATGAACAATTGAAAAACTTAAAAATGCATTATGTCTAAAACTTATGTTTGTACATCTTGATGTCGAGATCCTCAATCTTGAGGATTTTTCGGTACTGAAACAATTCTTTTAATAAATTTTTGATGTGCGTCTTAATTTGATTGTCTATGGCCTCGCCTTTATACACACTTTTTACTTGTTTAATATTTTGAGGACTTGAAATGGTAATGAATAAGACACACGAATATATGCGTTTATTGGGAATCCTAATCGGAATTGAAGACTTTATAAGTAGCGTGAAATTGTATTATGTGGTCTTTTTTTTTTTTCTTATGGATTGATTTTTTTTGGTTGGGTGGATATATCTTTATAGTCCAGTTTTTTATAAAAAATTTATGAAAAATATATTTAATTTTTCAATTATTTAATATTTTTTATTTTTAACTATTCCAACTTAAAAATAAGTGTATTTTTTAAGCATTTTAAAATTAAATTAATAGAGATAAATAAAGTATTAAATAATTAATATCTTTACTACATTTTATCAAATTTCTATATAGAGTTTATGTGATCCTATTTGGTTAGTGGTTTAAATATATCTCTAATCTACTACTTGTCTAAAAGCCTATCTCTAATCTACAACACGTCTAAAATCCTTGTTTCTAATGGCTATGGGACACAAATAATGATGATGATGTGTTGTTGTCCTAATCATGATTCTTCGTTTAATTTTATTTAAAATTTGTTGGGTTGGGCTGTATTTGGCCCAAGCCCAACAAATATAATCCAATAAACAAATAAGAAATATAAAATAAATAGTTAAGCTGGGTTGAACTTGGCAGGCCATGAGGGTACAAGCTCGGGCGGATTGGCACCAAACGTCATGGCCACATTTGTTACCAGACTTGGTTTGTAAAGCCGGGCACGGAAAGGTACCCGGCCCATTACAGAAGCTACAAAGTTTGCCGTCGGCAATTTTGGTTGTTTAACCTTCAAAAATAAAGTTGGCAATTTTGGCTATTTAACGTAAAAAAATAAAGATTATGGGGTGTTTGAGTTCGTTTTAGCTTTTGAAAGAAACAGCCCCATCTTTTCTCCATATGATCCCTAAGGATAACTTAGCAGCTAAGGGATGTGGAAGTAAACTATAGGTCCCCGTGACATCGCATAAAAAGCATCAATTTAATATTAAGGTTAGGGTGCTTGATTTGAGGGTAATTTAGTCATTTTAGAAAGAAGATTCCAATGAAGCGTGTGCCAGTTGTTCTCCCAACTAGGACGCGCAGCGGGGAGCGCTGCCTGGCCCTACCCAGTAGAGCATGGCCCACAAACGACAGCCCGGCTAGAGCCCGTGCCTGCCCAATTTGGCTCGGCCCTGCCCTTTTTTGTTAAATCTGTTTTTTTTTTTTTCTTCATCCCAATCAAGCTTGAGCCAACCGTATTGGGGTACTGGCCGGGCTAGGTCCCATTGTCACCCTTAATCCTACGCAGTGTTTGACAAACTGGTTGGGTCAAACCAAACCCAGATGCGTTATACCGGGTACCCGGCGTATGTCAGGGTCCGGTTAATCCCGGTTTTGGTGGCCAAGTTCCCTAGTTTGAAAAAAAATTAACAAAAAATTATTAAAAAAATTTAAAATAAAAAATTTATTTGTAATGTGTTTTTATATGTTCTTTATCATTTTGATAAAAATTAAAAATTATTTTGGTCAAAAATACTTATTTTTATATTTTATTTTTTATTAAATTATTTCTAAAATACTCCACAATCTATTTTTTACAAATTTAGTTAACAATCATTTAAGTGTGTTTTGTTTAATTTTATTTTAAATATTTTTCCATATTTTTTGGGATTCTTTTTAGATTTTTTAGTTTTCAAAAGACTGTTTAACCTAGCTGGTACCCGCCTGAGTTGGCCCGTTGCCCAAACTGATTCAGGGTTATACGGACCCGGTCCATGGCTGGGTTCCGCGGCCGAGTAAAGGAATCCTACGCTGCTCCCCAAAAGCCACCTAGTCTCAGAGATCTGAACGACACCGATCTAATTGTTAGTTAGTAATCACCTATAATTTATTACTCCAAATTATCTTATTGGTGACCGACAGTTTAACTAATAAATATAGTATCTTCTTTTCATTTCTGGCCACGTGCTTGTACGATATATCTCATCTTTCTTTCAATATTATATAATATCCCGGAGATAAAATGTTATTAGGATTATCTTAAAATATATTTTTATATCTAATTATAAAATTTTAAATTTCAAAAATAGTTAAAGGGTGTCATTTGTATAGAACCTAGGTTCTAAACAATCAAATTAGAACCTATCTTCAAATAATGTTGAAAATTGCGGTTTCAATATTGGAAATCTCTGTGATAGCTTCAAAATATATTTTCATCTTTATTTATAAAGTTTAAAGTTTCAAAAATAATGCATATCGACATATCTATAAAAACTTGAAAATCTTGAAAATTGACAGTTCAAAAACACATTACAAAATACACTATTTTCAAAACTTGAAATCCATTTTTTTCTCATATCCATGCATTTTGACGTCGAGATGATTGATTTGAGGATATTTGAGCATCAAAACAACATCTTCTAATGAAAGTTTTGAGGTAAGCTCAAATTTGATTATTTAGAGCCTCGGCTCTATATAAACTTTTCCCATAGTTAAAATCAAATAGATTTATAAACATATGAAAATCTTGAAAATGAACAGTGTAGATAATATGTTGTAAAATGCACTATTTTTTAGACTTAAAATCTTTTTACTTTTTATAGTCATACATCTCGATGTCCAGATGATCAATCAAAGGGTTTTTCAACATTAAAACTACCTTTTCCGATGGATTTTTGAGGGGGCATATGTAGTTCTAGATTATAAGGTAGCATCCTTATCTAAACCTTTTCTTTAATTTATTTACTAAAATGTAGTACTTCTCTTTTGTCTTTTTCATTTTTTCTTTTTTTTTGTTGTTGTGGTTGCTGTTGTTGTTGTTGTTCTTTATAAATTGATGTCTCTATTGGAATTCATTACAATAGATGTTTTTCTTAAAAATAGAAATCCTCAAATATATTTTTTTTTTGTTTTTATTTTTGGTATTTTAGTGGGATTACATGCTTCTCCCCATTTTATAAAGGGAAAAATGCATATAAGGTCGCAACCTTCAAATGTAGAATTACATATACACCTCAAAAATCTATTGGAAAATGTTATTTTAATGTTGAAAAACCCTCTAATTGATCATCTCGATATCGAGATATAAAAATTTGAAAAAAAAAGAAAAAAAGATTTTGCATCTCAAAAATAGTGCATCTTGCAACACATTATCTAGACCGTCCATTTTCAAGATTTTCATATGTTTATAGATCTTCTTGATTTTAACCATTTTTGGATTTTAAAATTTTATAATAAGATATAAAAATAGATTTTAAGATAATATTAATAATTTTGTACACCAAAATTACATGTTATGATAAAATTTAGAGGTGCGCCCTAATTGGATTGTTTAAGGTTGCAACCTTATAGAAACCACACCCTTTTATAAATATTTAGGTGGTGAGGTTAGTTTTCGAAGTTATCTGTGGGATTGAATTTTATAAATGGTTAGGTAGTTAGGCTGATTTTTGAAAGGTAAAATTGAAAGACACGAAGTGGGACCGAGGTACGAAGCGTCGAAGTTGTACATTTCCAAAGACTCTTAACGTGGAAATTTATTCTTTCTTTTGTCCTTTGCTGGAAGTTGTCTTTTTCAATTGTGATTAGATTATTTCCTCAAATCTAAAACAGACATTTTCTTGAAATTTTCATGAGAAGCTTATCAAGTCCAAATGTGATTAATATCCTAGATTGCTTCCCATGTGTGAAACTTTACATATTCGTACTTTTATGATCCCTAAAACCTCCTTGCTATAGTGATCAAACCTCAAATAAGAGATCGATTGCCTTATACATTTCCCTGGAAAACATAAAACCCTAAATTGAACATATACAAACATTCAAAGGAAAAAACAAAAAACAAAAAATTGAATAGAAATATTTAATTTTTGGGACGGTCAGATATAAATGTTTCAAAACTCCAATCCAACTTTCTTTTTTTGGAAAATACTCATTCATGATTTGATAGTAGATTCCAAATATTCATATTCCAAAAAAGATGGGTTTCAATGAGAACCCACTCATATTGTACCATGCGTGCCCCCTCTTAAATCTATTTTAAAGATTTGATTTTTAATCCAAAATTTTAGGGATTCATGATCAAGACTAAGTTGAACTTGAATGAGAAGAAATAAATAAAATTTTTAACATTTAAAATATGATTCTTTTAGGGATCTTTATTCACCGTCCATATTTATTTTAGGCAACTGGGTTTTTTACAACATCCATCTTAAAGTCGAATGTTAAGTGCCGACTTACTCATGAACAACTTTTCCTTCAAAAAAATAACGTGCATAAGTAGATGTATACTATACTCCTATAGGAGCATATTATAGGCACTATCGTCTAAATATCTCAAGATGGAGCATTTTATATAAGACCATTAAGTTTGGTATGCGTGAAAATGCTTTCTCGAAAGTGTTTTCATATGAAAAAAATTATTTATGTGATTAGATGTGGGAGTTTTTCTACCCCAATTGGTCCCAACACATTTTTCATACCAATTGTGGCGATTTAATGCGAAGAAACTCCAACACCAAATCACAAAAAGAAGTTTTTCGCATGGAAATATTTTCACCAAAGTATTTCATAAGTACCAAACATACCTTTATAAACCATATGACGTGTCATCATGGGGGCCACAAGTAAAAGTATTTTCATATGTACCAAGTGTGCCCTTAGAGACCATCAGGCTTGTGTAATCATGGCAGACGATGAATTGTGCGCATACAAGATTCCTTAAAACAAAACAGAAAACAAGATTATGTAGGAATGGAACTTGAGTGGTGGAGGTTTTGAAGGAATTTGAGGAATGAAGATATGTAGGAATGGAACTTGAGACATAATGCAATATTTGAGTGGTGGAGGTTTTGAAGGAATTTGAGGAATGGAGATATGCTTTTGGCAATTGGTGGAGATACAAGGCTTTACTGATCCTCCGACAATCACACTCATTCTCTATTGCCACTTTTACTTTTATTTTTTATTGGGAAAGGTTTATATTCTTTCCCTACAACATAGAAGTTCTATCTTCCCCTACCATCCAGCCATCTAATTTTGATCAAGAGAGTCACTCACCGTTTGATCTTAGATCTGACATATCAAAGTATTTTATTTTTAGTTTTTTTAATACAAATTGTATGAATATGAAATTTGGTATGTGCTATCTTCTCATTGGGGCACACCTATAAAAAATATGAAAAATAATTTTTCGATAAAAAATAATGGCCAAAATACTCTTTGAAACTTTCAAAGGTATTTTGGTTATTTTATTTTATTAAAACTATTTTTTTTATATTTTTCATTAGTGAGAGTTTAATAGAGGAATGAACGTCCAAAATTTTGTGTAAAAATAGTTTATAGAAAAAAAATTAAAATTAAAACAATGTAAAGACGTGACGTGATTGGGGTAATCTTAACCCTCCATTCTGAATGGGCAGTTGGATAAGAGGAAGAATAGCGCTTCTATGTTGTAGAAGAAGCGGAAAAAGCATAAAAAGCTTGCCCTTTTTTATTTTACTATTGTGCTTTCTCCTCAATTTTATTCCTTTTCTCTCAATATTCCTTACTTTTATTTCTGCGATGGCAATTGGATGCGTTGTCTGGCTTCAAAAGAAAGAGAGAAACAAAGAAGACAGAGTCCTCCTAAAAGGGTACCAAGCACTCAAGCCATATAATCATCAAGCAAAGCAAAGCCTTTAATATTTTTTGCAATAAAAAACTATTTTAATATTTTTTGCAATAAAAAAATATCTCACTTAACAAACCTAGGTTTTGAATCAATAACTTTAGTATGCGAAATTGTGGTTATGTTAAAACTGGCTATTAAAACAGATTATGTAAATTTAATGTTTGGATCATCTTTTTGTATAACCTGGTTTACTACTGGAGGTCGTTTGGTATGCATGAAAGTTTGACCAGAAAATACTTACAGAAAAATATTTGCATTTGGAAACATGTTATAGAAAAAATTACTTAATCTTGCTTTTTCCTGTGTTCAATAAATACAGCAGGAAGAGAACACATCAAACTTGAAATTTTGTAGTCTCTCTCTCTAAAAATTTTGAAACAGTTTCTGTCTTTAAAATCTAAAATCTAAAATTCTATCCTTAAAATATTTGAGACACTTTCTCTCTCTAAAATTTTAAATTTTGAAATAGCTTCTCTCTCTAAAAATTTTGTTGCAATTTCTGTTTCTAAAAATTTTCAGATAGTTTCTCTTTTTAAAATTTGATATATAGTTTCTCACTCTAAACTTGTAATATACTCTGTTTCTCTAAAACTAAAAATTTGAGATAGTACCTCTTTTTAAAAAATTTGAAATAGTTTCTCGGTCTAAAGATTCGGTTTACCGGAAAAAGGGGAACTTAGGGGAAAAAAATAGGGGGGTGCCGGAATAACGTGTTCCTATTTTGTAATTGAACCCCCCAATATGGTCCGTACCTAATTTCTCATATTATTATGATGTTCATTATATATTATTTTTATTAGGGTGCAGTTTATAGAGAGCCAAGGCTCTAAACAATCAAAGTAAAGTCGAGAAATGTGGTTTTAATATTAGAAATTTTTGTGATAGCCTTAAAATATATTTTCATTTTTAATTATAAAATTTAAATCTTAAAAAAATGTAAATCTAGCAGATCTATGAAAACTTGAAAATCTTTAAAATTGACGATCAAAAAATGCTTTACAAGATGCAACTATTTGCAAAACTTGAAATCCATTTTTTTCTCATGTTCATGCATATTGATGTCGAGATGATCAGTTTGAGGATATTTGGCATCAAAACAACTTTTTCTAGTGAAATTTTTGAGGTGGGCTCTAATTTGATTGTTTAGAGCCTCGGGTCTATATATATTTTTTTCCTGTTCATTATTATAATAATATTGTATTACTAATATCATTATATTATATTAATACTAATATTTTCTATTCTTACATTATACGTTATTTCAATATTAATAATATTATTGTATTATCGTCACTTGTATAATATTATATTCTTACACAAAGTCATATTTTTTGTTTGACAATGTGCACCTGTATTTCGGCCGTCTTTCTTGCTTGCAGAAAACGTGATTATGGGTTTTGCGCAAAATACCTTAGATATACGAAACATGATTTTGGATACCCTAGGTTCCAAACGACCGATTACAGCTTCATGACCCTGTAACATCTCTCTCTCCTTTCAACATTTGTTTTTTGCCTTCTTCTCGAAGAAATATGGGCAAGAACCAGATGGACCAAACGTAATTGCATATGTTGCCCATAAAATGACATCCACTAAAAATAGGGTGATGATGAGAAATCCATATATAAGACAAAATCTCTTTCATTTTTTTCATTGACAAATAATAATAATAATAATAATATTAAAAGTAATGATCCTATGATACCCTCCCACACCCACATGTGTAATAATAATAATAATAGAAATGACGAAATCCCATGCAAAGTTCAATTGTGAAGTCAAGAGCCGGGTGTTTAAAATTAAGAAAAAATTTATATAGAGCCAAGGATCTAAACAAGCAAATTGGAGTTTACCTCAAAAATTTTATTAAAAGAGATTGTTTTGATGCCAAAATATCTTCAAATTGATTATCTTGAATTTTAAGTTTTGGAAATAATTGATTATCTCCATTATTGACATGAGAAAATAATGGATTTCAAGTTTTGAAAATAGTGCATCTTGTAACGCATTTTTGGATTGTCAATTTTCAAGATTTTCATGTTTTCGTAGATCTGCTCAATCTACACTATTTTTTAAGCTTTAAATTTTGTAATTAAAGATGAAAATATATTTTAAAGCTATCACTAAGATTTTTAATATTTAAACTTCTCAACACTACTTGAAAGTGGGTTTTACTTTGATTGTTTAGATCCTCAGCACTATAAAAACTGCACCCCTAAAATTATGGATCAGCGCTAAAAATAATAAAATAGAAACAAAAATAGGTGAATACATGCGACACGGGGCTTCAGACCGGATTGCACACCCACCAAAAATGATTCAAATCGGTACTCCGTTCTATACCGTTCTTATTTAAAAGGAAAAACCTTATATAAGATGGCAAATCTAGAGGGAAAGAGTGCTATGCAGTTAGTTATTGATCATCCCGACCTCTAAATGTATGAATAAAAAAGAAAGAAAACTTTCAAGACTTAAAAATACAACATCTTATCTGTCTATTTTCAAAATTTTCAAATATTAATAAATTTGCTCCATCTACACCGTTTTCCAAATTTTAAATTTCATAGCTAAAGTTGAACATGGATCTTCAAGCCGCCGTAAAGTTTTCGACACCGAAACTACAATTTTCAACAATATAAGGTAGGCATTCAAATTCTATGCATCCATTCATTAGAAGAAAATGCAAAGCCAACTAGTAATTACGTTTAGGGACCATAATGCTTAGTGTTAATCAGTTCCACTTAGTGTTCAAAATAACAGATCGTGCCGACTAGTCGGTCATGGCCCGATCCGATTAGTCCAATCGATTCCGACTAGATCGGCTGATTAGTATCCCGATTTTTTGGTAAAAAATCTCAAAAAAACTCAAAAAATCCCAAAAAAATTGTAAAAAATGTTTAAAATTTACATGTATTGTTTTTTTTTTATATTGTCACATAAAAAATAAATAGATAAATATTATAAACATAATTGGGTTTCGGAGAAAATGATTAGGCACTTGAAACAATACTTTTTCAATAATCAATGTAAATAAATATATACTATATATAATATGTAATCAATATATACTATATAATATAAATTACATTAATAAAATAAATATAAACATATAATCTATAATATAATATGATAGATGCAAATAGGTACTCCATCTAAAAACAAGTGTAACTAACAGTCCAAATGTTTTCCTAATATAATTATTATTTTTAGTTTTCAAAAAAAAAATTTATATTCATGATCTCCGTAAAAAGTTAGGATCAACTTATATTTAAAAAATATATTTATTGCCAAGCCCGCATTTCTACAATATGCAAACTGGCTGCTTAAAAATAGTGTCCATAGAAGAATAGGAAAAAGAAAAAAAGGAAAAATATATAAAAAATGTTATAAGGACAACTTTGCCGACTTTGCACCGTGACAATGCACTTATCGGCCAATATTTAGAACAAATCACCGATTAGTGTCGATTAGTACCAATTAGTTCGATTAGTCAACCGATTAGTGGACTGAAAAAAATTCTTGCATATATGACCATTGAAATCGGACCAGATCAGGATCAGCCAGTGATTGATCCCAAGTTAATTGGCCGATCTTTTAAACATTAGTTCTACTTTGACTGAACTTATGTGGCATTTGAAAAATATCGTCAGCAAGCTTATTTTATCGAAATGCATTGATAAGAAGGCATGAAAATGACTTAGGGCCTTAGCGGTGAGTTCCATGGTGAAGTCTCTTACTACATTCTCACCAAAGAGTAGAGGCCCAAATCCCCACTAACCTACCACTTTTTCTAGAAAAAGAGCCCAGGCTTAATTGGTTAACGCTTGACGATTTGTAATGATACGTCCTAGGCTGAATTCCTACCAAAGGCAGGGCCTCTCCCCACTGATTAGCCCAAAAAAATAAAAAAAGGGCCTCTCCCCTATGATTAGCCCAAAAAAATAAAAAAGGGCAGGGGTCCTTTCAGGTTCAGTCAAAATCGATTCAAACATCGATTGAACCGTTTAGACTAAATTTTAAAATATAAAATAGTAATAATAATAATAATAATAATTCAAAACTATAAAATGTATTAGGAAAATTATAAAAAATATACTTTAATTTTTTATTTATTAAAAAAAAATATGTTCCTAAACTCGTCCATTCGTTTTTTTTACCAAAATAGCCTTCACAGTAGTTTTTACCAAAATAACCTTCACGGTAGTCATATGATCGTTAAGGTATCACAGTACTTAAAATATAGTGATGACCACGGGGTGTATCATATTATTTTAACTACCGTGATGGTATTAGGAAGGACGATGGCTGTACAGTTTTCGGGTCAATAATAGGAACTTCTCTCATGTATTGGGGAGGGAGATGGCTGTACAATTTGGGAGCTTTGGATGAAGATGGGTTCTTGACGAAATTGTTGTGCGATGTTGCTCTAAACACGATGGGTTGACTTTTGGCAAATAAAATACGAGAAATAAAACATGAACCACATGCACAAGAACACAAATAATATTTACGTGGTTCACCCTAGAAGGGCTACATCCACAGGCACAGAAAATTGAAATCTACTATACCAATGAAAGATACACCAAATATTTTGGAACAAATCTCAACAAAAACACAGTTGAGTAAACATTTTTAAACTATTATCCCTTCTTTCTCTTTACTTCTGACAACCATTACCAACAATACTAGATAAAGACGCGAGAACAACGAGAAACTGATTTTCTCTTTAACTAAAAAGAGAAACAACCTAAAATCTCTATGGGAACCCGTTTCTCTACGATAAACAAATCTCTCAATCTTCAGGATTCTAAACTATGCATCTTCATAATGTTTCTCTCCATAATAAGTTCTCTTCTCTCTAGGAGGAAACATTACATCTTATGCACAAGAAACCTTGCCCCCCTCTCTCTCTAAAAAAACTACCATTCCCATATAGTGACCCAAATAAGGTACGCAAATTCCCTACACTTTCATCCCAAATTATAAAATTAGAAGTCCACACTAAATATGAAACTTCCAACATATATTATATATATCTCGAAATACCAAGAGATATATCAAAGCGTCCTAATCCTTTTTGAATTTTTATTTCCCTTAGAAAACTTACCAATATCTATCTCAATTCCACATAATATAGATCAATCTCAATATCATATAATATGGATTAATATCAATCCCACATAATATGGGATTTCCTTATATAGGTAATTTGGATAGCACCAAATCCATTAGAAATTGGGGAGGAAGATGGTTGTGTTTCATTCGAAGAGGCTTCTTGCTAGTGTGGATCTTGGTTGTACTCTTCTTACTCACCTCATCTCTTTTTATTTGTCTATTTTATTTTTAAAGTTTTTAGACACCAAATCCTTTTCACTTTGTTGTGTTGTTCTAGCTGGTTAAATGTTTTATTCTTGCTGCTAATTTGTGAACAATATCTTGCACATGTGTATATATTGGATGTTGCAAGTGTTGGGGAAATTTTCACCAAGATAAGGAAGGCGATTTGTGCATGGTTCATTTTCCATGCTGCTCGAAATGATCCTTAAGAGGGTTATAAGACCTTGGTTGCGAGCAAAGCAGTTTACATCCATCCAAGCAATGAGCTGTTCCAAAGGCAACCTGATTGGGTCATCTAAATGAGTTGTTCCAGAGGCAACCTGATTGGGTCATCTACAATGAGCTTGTGACGACTACAAAGGAATACATGAGAGAAATTATTATTATTGAGACCATCACAGTAGCTAAAATAGCGTAATCCACCTTATGATCATCATGATAGTTTAAATACTTATCTCTTTTGGTCATCACGATATTTTAAATACCGTGATGCCTTCACGGTCATATGACTATTGTGAATTGGATAACGCCAAATTTTATTTAACTGGTCAAATCGGCCAAAACCAATCAATTGGTTAATGCCAAAATTTATCAAACAGACTGATTTTTTACCAAACTTAATTATAACTTTAAACCAAACCGACTAAAGTACATCATCGCTAGACTGCCAATCAAGTCCAATTTTGATAACTATGGTTTCAACCTGGTAATTGTTCAAATTCTTTTAAGCACTACGGTATCACTAGTGCTAAACGTATGACTACAGTTGTTGATATCTTAAAGAAGGATTTGAGCACCAAAGAGTGCAAATGTGCAAATGCACATAATGGAAAGTAATAGGAAAGGTTTCTATGCTTCCCCTACAACATAGAAGTTCTATCCTCCACCTACCATCCAACCGTCCAATTTTGATCAAGAAAGCCACTCACCGTTTGATCTTAGATCCGACGTCTCAAAGTATTTTATTTTTAGCTTTTTTTATACATATTGTATGAATATAAAATTTGGTACGTCGCATCTTCTCATTGAAGCACACCTATAAAAAATATTAAAAATAATTTTTTGATAAAATATAATAATCAAAATACCCTTTAAAACTTTTAAAGCTATTTTGGTCATTTTATTTTATTGAAAATATTTTTTATATTTTTTGCTAGTGCAAGTTTAATAGAGGAAT
>NW_006499827.1:3362500-3390108 GCF_000471905.2 Amborella trichopoda
AAAAGGTTTTTTAACATTAAAACTACATTTTTCGATGAATTTTTGAGGTGTATATGTAGTTCTACATTATAAGGTTGCATCTTTATATAAACTTTTCTAAATATGTTTAATGGATTGACAATGGTAGTCAAATAACGGGCAAACTTTTTATAGAAAGGAAATTTTTATAGAAGGTGTCAACCTTTTACTGCACAAGTAAGGTCCACCTAAAAGACCACTATAGAATATTGTTCTTATGCTGAAAAACCCTCGAATCAATCATCTAGTTATTCATAGACATGATAAAAAAGGGATTTTTAGTCCTAAAAATAGTTCACCCTGTAATACTATAGTAATTGTCGATTTTAAAAAAATTTAAGTGTTTATAGATCTACTTGACCGTCACAATTTGTAGACCTTTAAATTTTATAATTAAAAAAAGAAATAGATTTTTGTGGCATTTTCGACATAGTTTCGAGTTACACTTTACTTACCTTCAAATAGTGTCGAGAAATATGGTTTTATTACTGAAAATCTTTGTGATGGCCTTAAAATATATTTTCATCTGTATTTATAACGTTTATAACTTAAAAAATAATGTAAATCAATAGATCTATGTAAACTTAAAAATCTTGAAATTTGACTGTCTAAAAGTATGTTACAAAATGCACTATTCTCAAAATTTGAAATCTATTTTTTTCTCATGTTCATGCATTGTCGAGATGATCAATTTTAAAGATATTTCGACATTAAAATAACCAGGCTCTAATTTAATTATTTAGAGCCTCAGCTCTATATAAAGTTTTTTCTTACTTTAAAAGCACAAGGTTGGCACATTGTACAAAGTGTAAACCCGTACCCTTTTAGAACTGGGTGACAGTATAGGAGGACCTGGATGCCATGGTGGACAGAAAAAAAAAAGAAATAAGAAGGCAGAGGTTACAAAGACGAAGAGAGAGAAAGAAAGGAGAGAGAAGATGGGGGCACAGGGCGACTTGGTTTTCTTCCCTGACCACTGTCTAATCTCTAAATGCAAGAAATTAGCTTTCTCTGTCTTTAATCTTGCAAAAAAATAGCTTTGTCCCGGTACGAAAGCGACATTTACATTTCTCTCTCCCATGTAGGGAAGGCAAAAAAAAGAGTTGAAACAATTTAGCTTTCTCTCTCTCTTGAATCCAGGAAAAACTTAGAATTTGCAGGTGTGATGCTATAAATAGAAGTCTATGATGTTGTCTTATTTGTCTAAATTCCGCGTAAAAGAATTTGGAGATATTTCCTGGTGTCAAGTTGTCGACATGACGGGTCAGGTTCCACGTCTGGGTACGTCAAGACCTAGACCCGACTCAAAAGGTCTCACATGGATCAGGACCCTAGTAGGGTTCAAGTCATTTGGACCTAGACCCAGGTCTAAGGACTTAAAAAAAGTTAAAAAGTTAAGTTTTGTATTGTATAATGTATTATTTTATGAGTAATTATCCTATAGGACCCTCCCCACCCATATGTGCAAGACTTTAAAAGATTATCATTTAAGTTGGTACGGATCTCTAAAAAAATTATTACATGGGTGTGAGACTTGACTTTTCTATAGATCCATGTCAAATTTAATGGTGATCTTTTGGAATCCTACACACATGAGTGGATGAAAGTCATATAAGATCATTTCTCTTATTTTATATAGAGAAAAGTTTATATAGAGCTGAGGCTCTAAACAATCAAATTAGAGCCTACCTCAAAACTTTCACTAAAAGAGATTGTTTTGATGTTCTGATATCCTCAAATTGATCATCTTGACATCAAGATGTATGGACATGAGAAAAAAATGGATTTCAAGTTTTGGAAATAGTATATTTTGTAACGTATTTTTGGATGGTAAATTTTCAAGATTTTCAAGTTTTTATAAATCTATCGATTTACACTAAGTTTTAAACTTTAAACTTCACAAATAAAGATTAAAATATATTTTAAGGCTATCGCAAATATTTCCCGCATTAAAATCACATTTCTCGACACTATTTAAAGGTAGCCTCTAATTTGATTGTTTAGAGCTCAGGCTCTATACAAACCGCACCTTTTTATATATGGGTATAGTTTGTATAAGGTTGAGGCCCCAAACATTCGAAGTAAGGCTCACCTTAAAATAGTGTGAAAAGATGTTCAAGTATAGGAAACCTTCGATTTGACCTGAAAATTAATTTTTATCTTTAATTATAACATTTAAAGCTTCAAAATTATGTAGATCAAGTAGGTCTATGAACTCTTGAAAATCTAACAAATTAACAGTTCAGAAAATGCAAGGCATAAAATCCATTTTTTCTCATGTCCATACAACTTGAGGACGAGATAATCGATTTGAGAATTTTTTAGCATCAAACAACCTCTTCTAGTGATTTTTGTTGAAACATGAAATAATTAGGGAAATTATCTCTAATATACCTTAATTTTAACAAAATTGGGAAAAAAACTCCAAACTTCCCAAAACCTCACCCACACCCTTTTTCCCAATTTTTGTAAGTTTTTGGACAAAAATGCCCTTTATGGTAGTCTTTCTACCGTAATGGCATGATAGAATTACGGTATTTAGAGTACTATATTACATTGAAAATATAATACGGTACTTAGGGTACCGTAATACCGTGAACATATATTACAGTACTTGGAGTACCGTAGTACCATGAACATATATTACGGTACACGTTGTACTGTAATAATTCCTCAAGTTATTCGTAATATAACTATACCGTAATGGTTCCCACTTTTTTTCTGTAACCAGTTTTTTTCATAAAACCCTATTTTGACGATGTTTTGGCCCATTAATCCAATTTTTATGTCTCTCATCCATTTTTATCTCTCTCATCTATTTTCTATCATATCATATTATTTATCATTTTTTGTACGAGGTCTCTACGAGCATCAAATATACACACCAACACTAATTTTTTGGTATGTCATTAAAATATTATGTTGTTTTAGCATCTAAAAAAAATATTATGTTGTTTTTCTATAGTACTTGATATAATTTGAGTAAAATATTGCAAAAAAGTAAAGATTTATTTATATTGTTGCATAAACAAATTTGTTAGATTTATTTTATGGTTGGCCATCAAAATAATGTTTTGGTAGAATACTTGATGTAGTGGTTTAGCCATTGTATTTTATTTTACTTTTTTTATATTATGACATTTGTATTGCAATCTAATGTCCCTCATGCAACCGCCTCAGTATTTGCAATTTAAGTTTTTAATATATGTTTTCATATGAAATTTTTATGCAGTGATTCAACTTGTATGCAACAATAATGACTGAAAACAGAGTGAAAATCATTTTACACTTTGGTGGCTTTTTTAAGAGGAAACCTATGGAAGTATTTTTTATGACGGTGGGGATGTAAAGGTTATATTTTTTAAGGGGATCCTATCATTTGAACAAGTTAAGTATCACTTGTCAAAAGTATCAAATTATGCCCCAAGTACCATGACTATTAGGTATATTGACCCAGGGTTACCAAGTAACAATAATATAATACATATTGATGATGATGACAATATTGCCAACATGATGGAAGGGTCTTCTCTCATTGTTATGCACGTATCAAACAGACCACAAACAATATCTGATAATGGTTCGTCTGACTGTGCTGATTATCAACCACCAACAATGCCTGATAATGGTCCGCCAAGATTGGTCATGTAAGAAGTTTGCAATGAAAATCATTAATTTTTTTACTTGTCAATTATTTGTTATGAGTTAGGATAATTCTGATTTGTAATGATTTTTTTTTTCTACAACCCATCCCAACCAGAGCAAGTAGGTGACAGTGAATGTGCTACTAGCATAGGCGCACAAGATGAAAATGAATCAAAAATCTACCGGTATATCAACGACATCAATCCGATAGAAAGCTCCTTGAGGATTAACCGTTACGAAGTTGTACTTCGAGAGGGTCAAGATTTTGATGATGTACATGCATGTCGTAATCACCTTATTGATTATGCCATATCGGAAAACTTCAATATGGAGTTTATAAAAAGCGAGGAGAGACGTGTATGGGCAAGGTGTGCTGCATATGGGTGTTCATAGTAAGTGCGTTGTTGGAGGGTTAATACATCAAACTTCTTCAGGATAAAGAAGTTTGTAAACGTGCACTCATGTGCCTGCAGAATAGGCAGGGTTCATTAGCCATTTGCTCGAATCCATTGAGTGGCAAGCAAGATCAAAGGTTGGTTGAGTGATATACTCAATCTTACACCTGGAGATGTAGTTAATTATATATAACGTGATCACAGTGTCATGTTATCCTACCAACAAACATGGTGTGGTCAAGAGGTTGTACAACAGATAAATGAGGGCTTCCATGTGAAGTCATATGAGGATCTCGCTCAATATATTCACAAGATTCGAGTCACTAATCTTGGAACCTTAACGATTATTCAAACAGATGATTATGATAGGTTTGAGCGTGTGTTTATAGGCAACCGTCCATGTTTGCAAAGTTTTATGTTTGGTTGTAGGCCACTAATAGGACTAGATAGGACATTTCTGAAGGGAAGATACAAAGGGATATTATTGACTGCACTTGGGGTAGATGCGAATGAAAATATATTTCCTATAGCATATGCAGTGGTTGAGAGTAAAAATACACTAAGTTGGACTTGGTTCCTAGAGCTTCTGAATGAGAAGTTTTACGAGAGACCTGATTTGCTAGCATTGACTATTGTCTTAGATCGTCAGAAAAGATTACAAGCTGCAATTGAAACAATATTTCCAACCAGTGAAAAAGGCTATTGTATGAAAGACCTTTTCGATAACTTCAAAAAGGCTTATAGAAATTCAACGTTCACAAAGCTTTAGTGGAAAGCTGCACGTGCATTGTATCTATCAAACTTCGATGAGTACATGACAAAGATTAAGAATGCAAATGCAGAGGCTTAGGACTGGATCATGTTACAACATCCAAAATATTGGGCAAACGCACATTTTAAAGGGTATAGATACAATCATCTGACATCGAACATCTCTAAATCATTTAACCGGTGGATATTATAGGCTCTGGAGCCCTTTATTAAACTCTTTGAATGCTTAAGGGTTAAATTCATGGGAGAATTTCCAAAGAAGTTGGTCATGTCCCTATAATGGAGTAGTGTGCTTACACCAAAGGCTCAAAAGGTAATAGACCTGAGGAGGGATAAGTCTAGATTCCTTCATACAATGACATAGGCACATGATGGTATGTATGAAATCATTGCGGATAAGAAATATGTTTTTAATCTGGCGACTCATACATGCAGTTGTCGGGTATGGCAGGTTAGTGGGTTGCCGTGCAGTCATGTAATCGCCGCTATAGATCATAGACATGAAGATGTTATAGATTTTTGCAGGGTTTATTTCGCAGTTCAAATGTACCATAGAGCATATTCATTTCCCTTAAACTCAATGACTGATGTACTAAAGGTGCCAGAGATTGTCTATACAACTGTAATGCCGCTAGCTGCAAGGAGAACCATGGGTCGGCCAAAGAAACGTCGCAGGCAAACAGAGTACAAAGAGATTAGGCCTCTTAGGTGTAGTCGATGCGGGGTTGTGGGCCATAACCAGAAGACATGTAAATCAAGTATATAAAATGATGTAAATAAGCCATTAGTGCCAGTCAATGATTTAAAAATCGGCAAGTCGAACAGGACTCGCCCGATTCGACTCGGGAATCGGCACAGCCCGTGACGGTTCTAGCACAAAATCGGGAACCGCCCGGTTCTAGCGGTTCCCACCCGATTCTGTCCGGTTTCCTCCCGATTCTAGCAGTTCTCACCCGATTCTGTCCTGTTTCCTCCCAGTTCTAACAGTTCTCTCCCGGTTCTAGCCTCAAAAGCACCTTCACACGGGTGTACGCGTCACAAGTGCGACACACACCACTCCCACATATGTGTACGTGTGACACGAGCGGTACACACTCCCACGTGTGCCACACACACTCCCACACGTGCCATACGTACATGCACGTGTGCACCAGTACATACTCCCACACATGCCATACGTGCGACACGCACATACACGCGTGCATCTGTTCTAGCTGGTTCAGGCCTCAAAAACACTTTCACACGTGTGTAAGCGTCACACGTGCGACACACACCACTCCCACATGTGCCATACGTGCGACACGCACATACACGAGTGCACGGATGCCCTAGTGTTTTCACACTTATGTTACTCTTCCAATTACATAGTTATTTATATAGCATATTTGAATACTCATCTTTCGATGTGGGATAATTCTCAAACATCATTAAATGAAAACAGAATGTAAATATATGCTATTAATAGGCAATTTTAAACACATATGCTAAAGAGGCATGATGGTTATCACTAATGTTATTTGCTTTGACTTCTCAAGTTCGAATCCCCCCTTGGGCCATATAATAGTTTATCCCCTCTTGAGCTAATTTTTGTTCTCCCTTGGGCATAAAATAAATTAAAGTGTTATTTCCAAAATTTGTACGTATTTTATTAATTTTTACATTATAAATCATGTAATGTACTATTTTTCTTACAGTTGTTAATAATACATTTTAAATTAGATAATATTATAAAATATTTTTAATTTGTTATTATTTATTTAATAAAATAATTATAAAATGTAAACTAATAATTATAATTTCAGTATATAATATTATAATTAGTTAGGTTGTAATAAGTTTGGATTATAGTTAGTTAGACTGCAAATTTGGGTTTTTATAGCGGATTAGGGTTTTTCGCCAAAACGAGATTTTAATGGCCATTCTTTCATTGATTTAATCTACTCTTTATTATAGTTCATGTATAATTATATATTTTATCCATGATAATTCTATGATTTTTCTTTTATGTGATGCAAATTTAATACTTAAGTTTATACAGGGAAAGAGCATCTCAATATTCACAAATTGATGAAAAAAATGAAAGTTAATAATGTAATACCCTCATTTCTTATTGGATTCCTAAACAACAACATTTATAATGAATTTTAATAATTTTTTTTGATTTTTTTGAAGCTTTAATCCGACCAATTCCCGATCCGAATCCCGATTCGTCGATCCGAATCGCCGATTCGCCGATCCGGATTGGTTTTTTAGATGCCCGATCCAGGTCACCGATCCGCTTTTTAAACCATTGGTGTCAGTTGATATTTTTTTTATATGTCATTTTGTAAAGAGGCCATTGCCTACTGATATTAAGCTATCCAATTTCATATCAGATGGTTATAATTAATCAAGCTATCAATTTCAAGCTAAATGGTCTCATTCTATTTATATAATTAATGATCTCATTCTATCTAAACTTTTATGCTATCCAATTTGAAGGTGCGCTTTACTTTGATTGTTTAGGGTCTCGGCCATATACAAATCACACCCTTACCTGATTCTACATACCCTTACCTGATTCTACATAGTAAATGTACTCTATACCATCTCCAGACGGTAATGAAAACATCACAATATAAAGAAAAAAAAAAAAGCATTATGGTACTCTAAGTACTGTAATAGTCTTAAAGAACATTACCGTACTAAGAGTACCATAATGCTCATTACAGTACTCTTAGTACCATAATGGTCATTAAGCTCATTACGGTCATAAAAAGGACCATAATGATCCAAAGTCCACTGGATATCCAATGGATTTTGGACCATTATGGTCTTTTTGTTATCGTAATGGTCTTAAAAGACATTAGGGTACTAAGAGTAATGTAATACTCCTTAAGCCCATTACGGTCACAAAAAGGCCGTAATGGTCCAAAGTCCACTGGAATTCTAGTGGACTTTGGACCATTACGGTCACCGTAATGAGCTCAAAAGATATTATAGTACTAAGAGTACAGTAATGCTCGTTAAGGTACTCTTAGTACCATTACGGTCACAAAAAGATCGTAATAGTCCAAAGTCCACTGGAATTAATGGGCTTAAGGAGCATTACGGTACTGAGAGTACCGTAATGAGCATTACGGCACTCTTAGTACCGTATTAATTTTTTTTTCTTTAATATTGTGATTTTTTCATCATCATCTGGAGATGGTATATAGAGTGCATTTGCATTTACTATGTAGAATCACTTGCCATTTCTTTTTCTAATTATGAAATTTCTTGAGGGGTTTTATCCAGAAATTGAATGTTTTGAGGTGTTTTATCACTTGCCATTTCTAATTATGGACTACGTAATGCATCTTGAGGTGTTTCATGAGTTGCGCCAACTATGTTTTATAAGATGGCAAACGTTGCTGACTTTAGAATGTCATTATGCTTTCTCTTCTAGTGTGATTGATGAATGATGTTTTCTTTGGCAAACCACCCAGCTATGAACATGTATTTCTACTTGCGGTGCCCTCATTAGTCATGCATATAATGTACCTAATATTGATATGAAAAGCAATTCACATACAAATAAAACTTTTCAACCATACATCCAGCCATGTACATAAAACAGTACAGGCAATAATGGCCACTTTACACAGTTCCTGTACTGTTTTCAACCATGCCTGTACTGTTTGCAACACGAGGACGTAACTGTTATATGGGCTCTTCCGGTTGAATTGGTGTGGGGATGGGTTGTGTATTACTTGTCCCCTCATCTGGTTATCTAGGATGTCATACTAGCACATTGTCATCCATCTCATCATTGAACTACAATTCTTCAAAAGTTTCTTCCCTTGCAACTTCCATACATTTTAATTATCTTGAATGCTTCCCCAGCTAAGTCTCAATTTCTTGAATTGGAACCTTAACGTAGAAGTTCAGTTGCATGGCCGATGTCCCTAGGCTGCATCAAGTCATATCAAATATGAAATTAGATTATTGAGACTTCTAAATTGTATCAAGTTATATGAAATATGAAAATAAAATATTACCATTTTATCTTCATCATTATAACCTCGAGGTACATATTAAAGGGACATCTTCTAAATGGATTATGGATCATGGGTCTAGTCCTTAGTTTGTACCACTCGATGTATTCTCGTATCGTCTTCCCATTGCACATATCTTCATCTGCCTGACAAAAATAATATAAGTGGTTCGTCCACATATCGATTTCATCTCTAAGCTCTTCTCCCCAGTTGTCATACTTCTTCCCCCTTCTCTCCCTCTTTTCTCACTACAAGGGATCTGTCAGTATCCCTTGGTGAAGTATAAATTACCGGAGCATACGATTTGACATATACCCCTCACAGATGTATCCATATATGAGGTGTGTGAGACACAAAGCAGTCTTATGGATACAAAGCCCATAATCTCTGTCCTCTGCAGTTTCCTCTGTTATATCGGGATAATCATCGTATGGGGTCCATATGACCTATAACAAAAATAAGATAAATAACATGCACCTAAATTTAATTAAATTATAAATAAACAAAACAAATTATAACTATATTATATTATACTAACATCATTTATCTGCGTGTTATCAAGCTCATATCGCTCCACAAGACCAAAGTTGTAAGTGTTAACCTATTCTCTAAGAGGGGCCGACCTGAGGGATCTAGGTTGCCCTGCCCTTATTATTTTTGAAATTAGGCGCAACAATTTGAAATGCTCGAACGCCCAAAACTGAAATATATGTATAAAAAAATTAGAATCACAACAACAAATATATATCGAACTTTACAAAAAGTATCAAAACATTAATATATTATCATTACTAGCAAAAGATTTGCTGATCCACGTAGTTGTTGATGATCATCTTGAACAACCTTTAACAAGGCTTGAAACAAAAACGCTAATGCAGCTACACCCCTTGCATACTGACCAACTACATTGATATCCTCAAAAAGTTGTAAATAGATTGTAGAAATTGTACCATCTGTGGAATATGCAAATATTGTGCACCCGACTAGATATAAGAGGTAGGCACGAGTGTATCGTAAAAGAGTGGTACAATTATAGTTATGTACTAGCCGCTTAAATGTGTTTTCCAGTCATATCAGTCGGATAATGGAATGACTACGACCAGGTGGCAGTTATCCTATCATGCGGACTATATGATCCTCGTAGTTCTCCACTCTCCTCACGGTTACAGCTACACCAGTCACCTTTAACCGGAGAATTTTTCATGTATCTTCCAGTGTAGGCATCATCTCTCTGATGTCTACATTGAAGTGTCACGTATCTGTCTCAACGCGCTACCTCTCGATGTTGTAGATAATGTGTCGCGGTCATGTTGACTCATCGATACTATGGTCAAAGGACACAATCCTGATCTCTTGGCCAAATCAATTTGATCATTGTTTATTAACGGCCATGAGGAATTTGTATTGGGCTTCTCATCAATCCTGATGGTATTTTTTCGATCTTGAAATAGAATTTGTCATTTCAGATATAAAAAACAATATATTAATTAACTAACATGATAGAAAAGAATATAATTTTAAATATTTCTACATACATCTCCTTCCCATATCTTCTGTGATATGTGTTCTCTTTGTCTAGTGAGCAATATAAGAATCTCAAGACCTCCAGGGAACGGTGCATCTTCTGCCATAATCACTGTTTAAAAAGCAATCATACATCAAAAACCATTGCAAATCAAAAAACCAAAGACTATTCACTAATAAACATTTTCATAGTAAATGCCACTATAGTATGATATTTTAATGTCCTAGCAAGTATTCCTTAAGTCCCTGATGAATTTGGTACCTATATTTAAAACCATTATATCTGCAACTTACACTCCATTCCAAAGAAGAACTCATGCCATCAAAGAACTCATGCCATAAAAGTTGAATGCATGACATGAAAAGCTAATCATACTTAAAAGCATACCTAACTTGGTGTACATTTAGGCCAATTCTACTTTAAAAAGCCTAACTTAGTATACATTTATGCCAATTCTATTTAAAAAAATGCATAACTTGGTATACATTTATGCCAATTCTATTTAAAAAATACCTAACTTGGCGTACATTTATGCCAATTCTACTTAAAATGTGCCCAACTTGGTGTACATTTATCACATTCATAAGAGGAAAACACATTCACTTTCTAGAGACATAATATGAGAGAAAGATCATCAATTTCTTCAAATGGTGGATCCTTAGTTTTGTAAAACATGCCTAAGATAACTCTTATTTCTACTTATGGTTTTGTAAGACAATAATTTTTGTATAATTACTCATTCTTATGATAAATTGATATCATGAGCAAAAGAAAACAAATCATTCAAAGATGACCAGCAAGATGCATTAGTGGTTAATGTCTACAACTTACATATTTCATATCCTCAGCAATATGGACAAAGTTCATTGACAACGTAATGGCATCAATTTCTTCAAATGGTGTGTCCTTAGTTTTGTAAATCAAGCCTAAGATAACTCTTATTTCTACTTATGGTTTTGTAAGACTATAATTTTTGTATAATTACTCATTCTTATGAAAAATTGATATCACAAGCAAAAGGAAACAAATCATTCAAAGATGACCAGCAAGATGCATTAGTGGTTAAGGTCTACAACTTACATATTTCATATCCTCAACAATATGGAAAAAGTTCATTGACAACATAATGGCATATTCTGATATCAAGAACGGATTTGGTTTGTAAATATTAACCAACTTATTGGTTATAACTTTAGAGTTACAAAGAAACTGTCTAAGAAGATGGTTAGGAGAAGCAAGTAAATCATTTTCAAGTTTTTTTTAATAGCTTAAACACAAACTAATATCAAAAAAAAAAAAAATTTGTTGAGAAATTAGAGATAAAGAATGGATTATGCGAATATTTGACAATTCATTTATATCACCACTTTGATACAACAAATCAATCGATAATGGAGCTAACAAACCACGATTATGTAAAAGGCTTTTGAAACTAATTTCAATAGCTTAATAACAAACTGATAATCATCCAATTTGATGTAGAAATTAGAGAGAACAAAGAGGGTTGTTGAAAATATATTTTTTTCACTCAAATAACCCTAAGAACAAACAATTCTATGGTGATGAAACTTGATCGATTTGTGAGTCAAGACATGGATTTTTATAGATGATTCCAATAAATTAAAATAAGCCAACAACCAATCTATTTGATGGTGAAATAAGAGAGAACAAAGATGTTTGACGGATTTTCTATTTATTGCTCAAAGAACTCCAAAAGAAAACGTAAATCTCTGAAATTAAATCTTACCCACAATATGTGATGAGGGATAGAGAGATTGAGATCGAGAACACCATCGTGAGCAGCAGCGTTGATATGGCAAAATGAATACCGTAACAATGGAGGTTTTTTTAGTTCTTAGGGTTTAAGGGTTTACAAGTGTTAACATGGAGGCTACGAATTATTATGGTACTATGGGTTTACAATTGTTAATATGGAGGCTATGAAGTGTTACTGTACTCGTAGTACCGTAATACTGTTTGAAAGTTATAGGGTACAACGTTTTCCATAATACATTTTCACAATACTACGGTACTATGAGTATCGTAATGTTTGTTCTGTGTATTATGGTACTCTAAGTACCGTAATTCAATGTATTACGGTACTACAAGTACTGTTACATTTGTTTTATTTATTACGATACTACATGTATCGTAATTCTTTCAAGTCATTACGGTAGAAAGACTACCGTAAAGGGCATTTTCGTTCGAAAAAATGTGAAATTAGGGAAAAAGGGTGTGGGTAAGGTTTAGGAAAGTTTGGGTTTGTTTTTTCTAATTTTGTTAAAATTAAGGTATATTAGCAATAATTAATTAAGACCAATGTGAAATAGAGAAATCACAAAGTTCCCATTTTGTTTTTATAATGAAAATTAGATTTCTATATTATATAATTTACGCTCAAATTCCACTTTTTGAGATTGCATAGTGTATTTTAATTTTATTTTTCAATGCATCAGATTAAGCTCAAATTTGGAGCATGAATAATTCTCACTAACATATTTTTCATGTAGAAAATATATAAAAATGAAAATAAATAAAATTACAAAAGTACCTATAAACCTTGGTTCAATATTTTTTCATTTTGATCATTTATAAAATTTTAATATTTTTTATAGGTTCTTGGTACGTACTGAGTTTAAACCTTTTTGTTCTTGGACGTACCTATGGTGCTGATCACAAAAGAAGTTGTACAGAAAAGAAAAGAGCAAGTGTAATTGAGGAAACCTGACCTCGTTAAGACATAGGTGTTGCTGATTCAAAAGTGCCCATCCCCGCTAGATTATCATTCATTAAATAGAATAACCCACGTACAAGATATGAGCCAAAAAATGAGCTCCCATTAACAACTAACAACCCACTAAAACAAACTAACAACCCATTAAAACAACCCACTAAATTAGCTCAAAATAACAACCCAAAAAAGACTCCTAACATGACTTCGTACTCATCCATCCGAGCCTTATTCATAACAACCAAAAGATAGCAACAAAAAGACACGTAACACTTCCCCCACCCCCTTAAGATTCGGTCTTGTGTTCAAATACCATATTCTGAAAATTGCTTCATCATGGCTTCGAGATCCTCCTAGGTGGCTTCTGCAGATGACATTCCTTGCCAATGGATAAGAATTTGCTTCTTCCTTTCGTGAATTGTTTGGTCAATGACTGCTTGAGCCTTTGGATGGAGTGTCTCATCGTCTTCACGCACTGATGGTATCTCAGTTTGTATTGTCTCCCACCTTCTTTTTCAACAAGGACACATGGAACACCAGATGGATGCGTGATTATTAGCAAGTATAATTTGTATGCAACGGCTCCTATCATTTTCACAATTTGGCATGGCCCATAATACCTTGGAGATAACTTGAGGCTTTTTCTTAGGGTTAATGTTGTTTGCCTGTAAGGCTGAACTTTGAGATAGACCCAGTCCCCTGTTTCAAATTCTCGCTCCCGGTGATGATAGTTATGCACCTTCTTCATATGGTTTTGTGCTTCCTTGAGTGTGGCCCTTAACTCCTTAATCTTCTAATCCTAGTCTAACAGTTGTCTTTCAACCGATTCAACCTTAGCAGTGCCCGAAACATATGTCAACAATGATGGTGGTGGTTGACCATAAACCACCTCAAACGAAGTTGACTTTATTGCTGAATGCCAACTAGTGTTGAAGTAGCAATACTCTGTTCAAGAGATCCACATTTCCCACTCCTTATGATTTGAACTAGTAGAGCACCTCAAATACATCTCCATTTCACCACTTCGCTTTGCCCATCAGTTTGGGGATGGTAAGAGGAACTATAATTGAAGTTTGTACTGTCGAGGCGAAACAACTCTGACCAAAAGTTACTGGTGAAAGTGGGATCTTGATCACATACGATTGTTATAGGCATACTATGCAACTTAAACACTTGATCAAAAACGATTTGGGCAATTACGATGGCTGTGTACGGGTGAGATAGGGGAATGAAGTGCGAATACTTTGATAGTCAGTCCACAACCACTACAAGTACAACTAACTTGCCTTTTGAAAAGGACAACCTTTCTATAAAATCCATCTATATATCTTCCCATACTCATTGTGGAATAGGCAGAGGTTGGAGTAGCCCAGCAGGAGAGAATTGTTCTGCCTTGTGACGCTAACACGTGTCACACTGAGCAATGATTTTTTTTTATTTTATCTCTTGTACCTAGCCAATAGAAGCTGGTTCTTATCCTCCGGAGGGTCTTATAATAACCCTCATGAGTGCTGATGTGAAACTGATCAATGATGTTGTCGATCAGCATGGAGTTCCCAGCAAGATAAACTCTATCTTTAAAGAAGATAAGCCCTTCTTTATATTGCCATGGGCCCACTGCTCCACCCTCTTTAATACGTTGAATCAATACCTATATAATCAAATTTACACTAGTCTCTCCTTCACTGCTGCTACCCAGTTGGCGACGGGTTGAGAGACAGCGGCAAGTTCCCCTCTACAACTACGTTACATTCTCCATTTTATTATCTCCTTGACAACACGTTGCCTACAACGTTCTCCATCCCCTTTTTGTACTCCACAATGAAGTCATAACTTATCAACTTGTACAACCACCTCTGTTGTGCTGAGGATGCAATTTTCTGAGCCCACAAATACCACAAACTTCGTTTGTCTGTCCTCACCACAAACTGCCTTCCCAATAAATATGAATGTGACTTCTGTACGGCCAACGCTAATGCCATAATCTCCTTCTCATAGGTAGACAATAGTAAGTTCATCCCTTGCAAAGCTTGACTATAAAAGGAGATTGGTCGTTCCTGCATCAATATAACTCTTACCCCTGATCCACTAGCATCACATTCAACAATAAATTTCTTGGAGAAGTCTTGAAGAGCTAGAACGGGGGCCTTAGTCATGGCTTCCTTCAATTTTGGAATGCTTCCTCAGTTGTTGGAGTCCACTTGTACGAATCCTTTTTGAGAATGTGAGTGAGTGGCCTAGCTATTTTGCCATAATTTTCAACGAACTTCCAGTAGTAGCCCGTTAAACGAAGAAAACCTCTCATAGCTTTGGAGTTTTTTGGCTTAGGCTAACTCAACATGACAGAGATCTTGTCAGGATCAACCGCCACTCCTGCATTATAAATTATATGACCAAGGTAATGAACCTCACTTTGGCCAAATTGACATTTGTCCTTCTTGACAAACAACTTGTTAGACCGCAAGGTAGATAATGCAATTTCTAAATGCTTGAAATGCTATTCCCATGATGCATTATATATTAAGATATCATCAAAAACTACTAAGATAAATTTCCTCAAGTAGTTTTGGAATACCTGATTTATTAAGGACTGGAAGGTTGATGGTGCATTGGTAAGTCTGAAAGGCATTACAAGGAATTCATTGTGGTCATGGTGCATCTGAAATGCTGTTTTCTCCGTATCTTTCGGCACCACTCGAATTTGATGATATCCAGAACGTAGATCCAACTTTGAAAACACAGGTGCTCCGTTCAACTCGTCCAATAACTCATCAATTACAGGAATTGCAATCCGATCCTTGATAGTTACGTTGTTAATGGTACGGTAAGCTACGCACATACACCACGACCCATCATGCTTCTTAACTAGTGTTACAGATGAGGAATAAAGGTTGTTGCTAAGGCGGATTACCCCCGAAGTAAGCATTTTGGCCACCAACTTCTCAATCTCCACCTTCTAGTAATGTGGGTGGCAGTAAGCCTTGGTACACACCGGCTTGCTTCCTGCCTTCAATGGAATCCTATGATCATGTGATCGCAGAGGTGGTAGTCCATTGGGTTCATCAAACACGTCCTGAAATTCTTCCAAAATACGTTGCAACCGGGTAAGTTGATTTTCGCCATTAGTCAAAGGAAGTGGAGTCCCAATCGAATATAAGTGTAGCAACATCCCCTTCTTATTTCTCTTTGCGTCATGATAGAACTCGTGATCTCCAATTACCTTATCATTGAATGAGGTGACTCCCTTGAGAGTTACTTCTTTTCCAGCGACCTTGAAGGTCATCAATAACTTTGCCAAGTCCCACATAATGGGGCCAAGTGTTCTTAACCACTTGGCACCCAAGACAACTTCATAGCCTTCTAATGTAAGTAAGTAAAAATCTATGTTAACTAGGACACGTTGCAAAATTAACTTAATGTCTGAGCACTTACCTGGGGTAGGAAGTTTCTCCCCAGACGCCACCATCACCTCAAAACGGCTACCATTGGTTGGTTGCATACCCACCTTTTTTGCAAGCATTTCACTCATAAAATTATGAGTGCCTCCCGAATCTATCAAAACCATGACCGCAATATGGCCTAAGCTGCCCTTCACACGCATGGTTTCGGGAACTCGTAATCCGTAGATTGCATGCAAAGAGATCTCGGGAAGCTCATGAAACTCATCTAGAACGTCTTCCTCCAGGCCTAGTTTATCGTAGTCATCTTCCTCTTCATAACAGCCCTCAATCAAGAACAACTTCTTACAGCAATGTCCAAGTACAAACTTCTCATTACAATTAAAGCACAAACCCTTATCTCGCCTCTCTTGCATCTCTGCAAGTGATAATCGTCGAACCGGAAGTACATGGCCATTGTTGGTTGTTTCCTTGTTGGTTATAGGAGTTTTCTTCACGTTGATCAGTGCGCTAGCTCGCCGTTGAGAGAAGTTGCGGGCTTCATAAAGGCGGGTCAACCTAATAGCGCCAAAGAGGATCGTAGGACGCCCTGCCAAAACGCCCACTTTGATGTTGTCCTTCAACCCACTGATGACGCAGCTAACCTAGCGATCAGGTGGGAGATACCCCACCTTAGTTAAAAGCTTCTCAAATTGAGTTTGGTTGTCTCGAACGTTCTCAGCTTGTTGCAACTTAGTCAACTCTCCAAAGAAGTCTTGGAGTTGAGTGGGTCCACACCCCATCACAAAACTTTTGCCAAAACATCTCGCCTATTTCTTGTTTGAAGATTTGGTACTACACTTGGGCGTCACCCTCCAGATGGAAGGATGCAAGAGCCACACGCTCTTCTTTCGGTGTTTGATAGAATTGGAAAAATTGTTCTACCCTGCAAGTCCAGTTTGTTGTGTCCTCGCTGCCATTAAAGCGGGGAAAGTCGAGCTTAACAAGCTTTGAAACAAAGGACTGCTGCGTTCCGTGTTGACAGTTTTCATTGGTGTGCTCAGATCGTTCACCATGGTTCGAGAGTGGAGTTCTTGAGTTCTCTCTTTTCTCAGTTTTGGTAGTACCGGACTTCGAACTAAGCGTTTCGAACAACTCCTTAAGCTTGTCCTTGATCTGTTGCTGGCCAACGTTGAGAGAGCTCACATCACCTTTCAACTTCTCCACTCGCTGATCCATGCATTTGCTCTGATACCACAATGGTACATACTGAGGTGAAACCTTATTGTTCTTGGACGTAACTATGGTGCTAACCACAAAAGAAATTGTACAGAGAAGAAAGAGCAGGTTTAATTGAGGAAACCTGGCCTCATTAACACATAGGTGTTGCCGGTTCAAAAGTGCCCATCCCAGCTGGATTATTATTCATTAAATAGAATAACCCACGTACAAGATATGAGCCAAAAAATCAGCTCCCATTAACAACAAACAACCCACTAAAACAAACTAACAACCCATTAAAACAACCCACTAAATCAGTGCAAACTAACAACTCACAAAAAACTCCTAACATGACTTCATGCTCATTCATGCGAACCTTATTCATAACAACCAAAAGATAACATAAAAAAAACACGTAACCGCTCTTGTCTTCTTGATATTAATAAGTAGAGAAGTCGCAAAAATAGGCTTAATTTGATGCGTAAAAAACAAATGAAGTTATTATATTGGGAAAAGTTTAAATAAAACCGATGCTCTAAACAATCAAATTAGAGCCTACCACAAAAATTTCATTTGAAGATGTTGTTTTGTAGCCCAAATATCCTCAAATGGATCACCTAGACATCAATAAGCATGGACATGAGAAAACATGGATTTCAAGTTTTGGAAATAGTGTATTTTGCAATTTTCAAGATTTTTAAGTTTTCATAGATTTGTCGATCTACATTATTTTTGAAGCTTTAAACTTAATAAATAGATATGAAAAATATATTTTAAGGCTATCATAAAGATTTTCAATATTCTCGACACTATTTGAAGGTAGGCTCTAATTTGATTGTTTAGAGCCTAGATTCTATACAAACTGAACCCTAAAGAAATGGGATTAAATTAAAATAGGAAAAGCAGGAGAATGAGACTGTTTACATTTGGTACAATGTGATCACAATTAAAATTGACCATTGGATGTGAATTGGGTACTTACATTTATTCCATTGACAGAACTCAAACTTCAAAATAAATTTTCTTGAACTTTGTGATACACCCAAGCTATCAAATTTCACATCAGATGGTTGTAAGTAACTGTGACAACCTTGTATCAAAAGTAAATAGTCTCATTGTATACAATCCCATTAAAATATATTATACGCTCCGAGAAATTGGGACGAGTGTAAAACATAAAATATAAAATTTATTTTTAAATTTTAAAAATAAAAATTTAAAAATATATAAGATGAGAGTCCTACTATTCCCAAGCAAAAAGAAAGAAGCTTACAACAAAGCTTGAGATATCATTAAATCCAATAGAGCCCCTGGTTTGCCAAATGGTCAACTTCACAACTAGCTTTTCTATAAACGTGGATGAAAGAAATATTTAGAGAGCTACAAAGATCCATATTATGTATCCACATTGATCTTAGCTTCCATGGTATTGATTATTTTCCATGAACCATCTGATAGCATTCAGTGAATCACCGTCCACCAGAAAGGTATTACCTATCTTTAGACCCTGAAGCAAAGCACACAATCCAGCCTAGTTAGTAGTTGCACTGCTACAAGGTCCCGAATAGCCAAGGATTAATAATCCTATATGATCACTGATCAAGCCTCCTACACCAGCAGCCAAGGATTGCCAAACGAGCTACCATCAAAGTTTAAACTTCAATGAGCCCTGAGGACGTGGATACCATCTATGTGTAGCTCTGTAATTATGTACACCCATTTTCAACACACTATCAATATTTAATAGGATGTCAACTTTGAAATCCTTGTACAATTTCTATTACTGACTTCTACAAGAACAATGTCTTACGCAAATGAGAACTAAGAAAAAGATGGTACCCATTTTCATCATCATTTTTACACATCAAACAAATATTAACCATGCCTATCTTTTTTTTTCCCTTAATTGATCCACAACCATCACTTTACCCATGCTTATGTTGGATTTGGTGTTATCTAAAATCAACCACATAAGGAAATCACATATTTTGTAGGATTAAGATTTTCTCATATTATGTGGGATTGAGATATTTCCTTATTATATGATGTTAATATTGATAAGTTTTCTAAATGAAATAGATATCCAAAAAGATTAGGACTTTTGGATATATCTCTTTTGATTTTAAATATATGTAATAGCTATATAAAGTTTCCTATTTTGTGTGGATTCCTAACTTATATATATTGACTGAAAGTGCAGAGAATTTGTGTGCCCAACTTGGATCACCATATAGGAATGGTGGTTCCTCTATAGAGAGAGGGAGGCAGAACCATCTGTAC
The DNA here is from genome assembly GCF_000471905.2 of Amborella trichopoda. Next base: position 3,382,480 of record NW_006499827.1, read on the forward strand.
ATAAAATGCAATTTCCTCTTAGAGAATAGAGCTTCCTATAAAGAAAAAAATTGATGGTGCCTCCTAAAGACTCATGTAGAGTGAGAGATTTGTTTCTTGTAGAGAAGCGGTTCTTGTGGAGATTTTGGGTTCTTTCCCCTTTTAGTTAGAGAGAAAGTAAATTTCTCGTTGCTCTTGGGTCTCTATCTAGTGTTGCCGGTAAAGGTTGCTAGAAGTAAAGATAATGAAAGGATAGTGCTTTAATAGGGTTTGCTCAACTGTGTTTTTGTCGAGATTTGTTCTAAAATAGTTGATGTTACTTCTATTGGTATAATGTATTTCAATAGGCCGTACCCGTGGATGTAGCCCTTCTGATATGAACCACGTAAATATTTGTATTTTTGTGTTTGTGTTTCATACTTTATTCACCAAAAAATCAACTCGTTGGGTTTAGAGCTTCTGCGCACAACCGCTTATTACCTTTAAGAAAGCATGTATTTTGTTAGGGATCGGCCATTTCGACATCCTTCCCATATGATTCCATACCATCTTAATCTTTGATTAGAAAGCAACATATAAGGCGATTTGACGACAAACTTGACGATGTGAATATCACAAATTTTATATACATTTGGATATTAAACCCTTAGTCCAACATCATCCACCCACTTGTGATTCCAAAATAAAGTTTTGTCTCCTTTTTCCTACCATCTATCTCAAATTTCTCATAAAAAATTATTTGCATTGCTTTCCAAATATTTATGATGCGGGCCTCCCTTTTCATCCCCAATCAATATAAAATTATTATCCACCCCATATTTTGCCATTAATATGCCCTTCCCTAGTAAACTTTGACAACTTCGCCACCACCGTTTGATCATAATAAACTTATTCATTGCTTTCAACTTCATAACACCAAGACTCTCATCTCCTTTGGTTGCACATATTTCGTCTCAACTCACAAGATGAAACTTTTTTGCATTGTTGTTTCCTCTCCAGAAGAAATTTTTTATAAAAAATTATAAATTTATTAAAGGTCGACCTAGGCCTAGGCCACAGCCCCTGCCCTAGGCCTAGCGCAACCAAAATACCAGTCTGAGATTTCAAGCTTAGGCCCAGCCATTGGGCCAAATTTAGGGGCCCAAACATGAGTTCTAGGCCAGTCCGAGCAAGTTGGCCCCAGTTGCTACCCCCCCCCCCCCCCAAAACCGGCAAAATATTATAATTCCCATAATTGTCCAAAGTTAAAATTATATAACAGTGCTGTTTGTATAAGGCTAAGGCCCCAAACAATCAAATGGTGTTGAAAAATGTTATTTCAATATTGAAAATCTTTGTAATGGCCTAAAAAATTTTCTTCTCTAATTATAATATTTAAAGCTTAAAAAATAATGTAGATCGAGCAGATCTAGAAAATTGACAGTTCAAAAAATACATTACAAGATGTACTATTTCCAAAGCTTATAATCAATTTTTCTCATATCCATACATCTTGAGGTCAAAGTGATCGATTAGAAGATTTTTTGACATCGAAACAATCTCTTCTACTGAATTTTTGAGGTGCGCCTTAATTTGATTGTTTAAAGCTTCACCCTTGTATAAACTTTTTCCGTTATATACTAAGGGGTATTCTCATCATTTAGCAATTTCATGATCCTAACTCTAAACAACCACCGCTATTTTTTTTTTTAATTTGACTTGAGTCAAGTGGAATAGATTACCAAAATACTCCTAATTGTTCACTCCTAATTGTTCATATCCTCACCTCTGAAAACGGGTAATTTGAGAATTTTACATAACCTTACAAAGTAAACCCTAGATGGTAAATAGAATATTTTGACCTTCTGTAAGATAATTTGACCCTTTTTTAATGAGTATTTTTCCTTCTTTTTTCTTTTTTTCTTTTTTTTTATCTTTTTTCTTTTGAGGGGAAGGAGAGTTAACATCACTTCATGATGGACCTCATCTCTCCAAATGCATCCATTTGCGGAACGCTGAGTGAGGAAACTATGAGCACAGAGCTTCTGTAGTCATGTGAATCCAAAATCTAAATTACACGCGCATCCTCGGTGAAGACAGGATTCGTCATCCAATACCAAGTCAAAATGTGCTAAAAATTAATATTTTTATTGGCAAGATATAATTATCTTCATTCAAAGAATCAAGCCACAAGTACCACAATAACACCTCAGGCTATTAATAATTGAAAAAATATCTTTATACTTTTTATTTTTAGGTTTCACGTCTACGTAGACTTAAGGTTTCAAAACATATATTGAGATATTGAAATGCTAGATTTAAATATTGAAAGTCTTTGTAATAGCGTCAAGAAATTAAGTTTCAATATTGGAAATATTTGTAATAGATTTAAAATATATTTTTATATCGATTTATGAAGTTCAAAGCTTCAAAAATAGTGTAGATTGATATATCTATGATATCTTGAAAATTGACAGTCCAAAAATGCGTTACCAAATATACTATTTTTAAAACTAGCTTTTTTTTTTTTTCATGTCCATGCATCTTGATGTCGAGATGATCAATTTGAAGATATTTGAGAATCAAAACAACATCTTCTAATGAAAATTTTGAGGTAGGATCAAATTTTATTGTTTAGAGCCTCGATTCTATACAAACTTTTCCCTTATATAATTACATAAAAATCTAATGAAAAAAGGGAAGGAAATGGATTATGCAATGGGATTTTAAGGATATGTATCCAAAAACCTAGAGCAATTTATCATCAAAAAGTTGCAAAAAAAATGTCTCTATGGGCAAAACAATGATTTATTCAAAACAATGATTTATTCAGTAGATCTGAATAGGCGGCTTTCTCCAAGTTATAAGGAGAGAGGTGAGAAACATGGGGAAAGAGAAAAAAGATTGGGTGGGAAAAATATGGGGAGAGAAAAGGGGTTTTGGGAGAGAGAGAAAGAGAAATTAGAATGTCCAGTAAAGAGAGAGTGGATGAAATTTAAAATTGATTGTCTTTAAATAATTTGTTTGGGTTAAAACAATAAAATTAAATTGTGTAAAGCCTAACTAAAGGTTAGAAGATATAAAACATAAGATTTTTATGTTTCAAGATATGTTTTGAAACTTTGAATCTATGAAGATATAAATCTTATTAAAAATAAAGAGTACATAGATATTTTCCCTTGATAATTTACAACAACTAACCTGCATAAAATAGTTTCTCTCTATTTGTATCGAAAAGAAAACCCGCTTGTGCCCATTTCAGCATTCTATGCCGTGTTTGTAGATTACCATATATTAAACTCAATGAGAAGCTTGCAAACAAAAAAGTTCATATAGAGCCTAGGCTCTAAACATTCAACTTTGAGCTTACTTCAAAAATTTCACTAGAAGAGGTTGTTTTGATGCCCAAATATCTTCAAATTGATCATCTCAACATTCAGATACATGGATATGAGAAAAAAATGGATTTCAAGTTTTGAAAATAGCGTATTTTATAACGCAAATTTGCACCATCAATTTTCAAGATTTTCAAGTTTTCATAAATCGATGATCTACACTATTTTTGAAGCTTTAAGTTTTATAAATAAATATAAAGATATATTTTAAAGCTATCACAAAGATTTCCAATAAAAAAACCACGTTCCTAGATACTTTTTGAAAGTAAACTCTAATTTGATTGTTTAGAGCCTAAGCTCTATACAAACCGCACCTATTTATTTTTAATACAAGAAGGTCGTAATTATTGTTCTCCATCATATTTCAAATCAGATAGTTGCAAAAATATCATTGGCTAGAATCAAAATTTTAAAAACAAAATTTCTCAAATTTGTGATACTCCTAACCATCCAATTTGACATTTAATGGCTAGGAATAATTGTTACCTCCTTATAACAAAGATAAATAATTTCATGGAAAAATCGCTCTTTTTCCATAGACCTGCTGTAAAAAGATAAAAGCTTGAAAACATACAATGGGAACCACATATTGTGCAACCACACTCAATTAGGGTTATCATGGCTGACATGAAAGTCATTTTTATCACCCACTTTTGAGACATCAAGGCTAGCAAAATGTGCACGCGCCAAAATTGGTAAAGCTAAGTACATAGATCTTCATCCCAATCATTAGGTTTTGGGTTTGAACTTTGAAAACCTTGAGCATCCTATCACTGAAAAAAATGGTAAACATATCTTTTCTACTGGAAAAGTTGTGCCAGTCCTTTTTGTAATATGAAAATTGAATTTCATCAGAAGATCACCCATCTTTGCCTCTGAAATAAAAAGCCCTGGATAATTCTGTGAACCGCATTTTTATTCCCATAGAAGAACGATCTCAAGGAGATTAGAACCTACTATATTTACACATCAATTCATAAATCGGAGAACAATTGCTTGACCATCTCCCATTCCTTGGAAGGAAAAATAAGGATAATAAAACAGATGGTGGATTGAATGGTACAATGGATTCTTTCCTAGATTATACATATGTTTACATGCCAATCAACCGCCATTAATTTCAAATTGGAGACACCCCAAGGTCAGACAATCACCCTCAAAATTTTTTGAAGTGATTGGCACACCATGTCTTCTCTGGGATCTTAACAAATGAATGCCTTCACAAGATCTGTAAAGTTACAAACCAAACCTGTTCTTGGACAAGTAATTTTCCCACCATTTTTCTTGGCCATATCTGCCATAGCCTGTTGCAAAATCAGAAAAACCGAGTGAGATGTTAAATCGAATAAAATATTACACCATAGGGTACTTCCAGTCAATTCCTGTATCTCTCCATAACCATATGAGGCTTTTGAACAGTTCACCTTGGTGCTATAAACATAGCCATTAGGTAGGACAAATGGAGGGTTGTCAACATCCATGAGTTCCTTTGAAATATAGCAGACAAGCTTTGAGTGGTGCTGCTTCGAGAATGGCAATGATGAAGCCAGCTTTCGAAAACTCTCTTGTGACAGAGGATCTTCCTTAGTACAATCTTCCTCATAACAGTAGCTTTACGAAAGTCAAGGCAGAGAGATCTCTAAATGACAAACTAAACAATATTAATTATCACAAGGCCACTGAGGATGGTTTTATAAAAATGTTAAAGTAAGCACTCTCGGCCTTACTTTCCTAATACAACCCCCCCCCCCCCCCCCAACGTGTTCTTGATTCTGCTGCCCCGGAACATGGGTGACAACACTGATAAGCAAATTATTAAAAAAGTGAGTGACTGAATGTGCTACCTCTAAAAAATGTCAAGAGCTCGTATGGATGCCGTCCCAAAAAATGTAACAGTGCAAGTGTGGTGGGACTTTAGGTAACACACTGTTTGTGCTCACGGCCTCCTCCAGATGCCACTTTATACAACCATTAGGTGTGGCCACACTCTAAAAACTCCGATGCTTGTGAAAGACGAAAATTGAATATACCAGCTTTCATCCCATGCATTTCGTTGAAACCCCAAACTAGCTATAAATATTAAAATTTCTTATGGATTAAACATTTGAAGTTGTCTCTTTAGTTCTTTTTTTTTAAACTGTTAACGGAAGTAGTCTCTTTACTTCGTGCTTAGTACATGAGGATACGGAGTTTTAAGCACAGACAAGCCAGCCTGCAAATAAATATTCAGCAAGGGCTCAAGACTCATGCCATATAACCTGCAAAATTCTTGCTTAAATTGCTCAACCAAACAGTCCCACCGCTTCGCGTCGAACAGAACCTGTAAAAACATATTGCATGAAAAATGGATGCTAAAGCTTCCACCAAGGAGGATCTTCCTAGAAGTCCTCAACCACACAAGTGAAACATGTTACAACAAGCTGATACAAATAACACAAAATTGAGAAAAGGAGGTCTAGGCCACGTGGAACAATTGTTTAGGGGAGTCAAACAGCATTAGGTTTAACAACAGAATTACGCTAAAGGAAAGAATGACAAGATAATAGCAATGAAATGGTTCAATTTGAAATAATAAGAGAAATCCTTCTCTTTTTACACCCAATGAATTCACACACACACACGCACACACACGTGCACACTCACACAACACAACCCCCAGCCTCTAGACACCCAATCCAACGACCGCACATGCACATAAAAATTATAAAATGGGAAGATATATTATTTCATAGAAGAAAAAGAGAAGTTATCAAAATGACCTTCAAACAAAGCAACTAAGACGTCCAGAATGAAGTTTCTATTGCTTAATCTTTATGATCCAGATATAGCTAAACAAACAAAAGAATGAACTATTACCATTGAGAAAACTCAAAAAGAAACTATCATCTTCCTGGTTCCGCCAAAGAAACGTGAAGCCTAAACACAATTGGTTTAAGACCCAACTAAGCCATTGTGTATTACCTTGTATTTTTCACATTCAGTATCGCTCGTAAAAGCCAAAGTTGCAACTACATGCTGCAGTTCTTTCAGGTGAGTGGATCCCCAAGGTGCCAGGTACTTCCGAACATATGCAAGTGCTTGCATGCTATTTTTAGCTCTGACAAGCTCAATGAACTCTTGTTGCCTCAATTCAAACTCAAGCTTGCTCTGCAATCAAAATGCAAGGCATCACATAAAATAAATTCAAGATGGTGACAGTATCTTCTCATACAATTCACCTAGTCAATGAAGTTAGGATAAATAGAACTACTAAAAGCAAGGAAGGGTGTTAGCCCTTGTTTAAATGTAAACTAGCTATATTAGAATCCACAGACTAATTTACAAAGTAGCATTTGGGGACCATAATGGAAAACAACAATGTTTCTAAAAAAACAATGTTTCTAAGTATGGCTTAAGCTTTGGTAAAATACATTTAGAGCAGCAAAATATACATTTAAGATATGTACAGCAAATATTTCAAACAAGTGGATCTGAGGAATCTAGAAGGCCTGGAATCCAAACGAACGTGCCCAAGTCCGAAGGTTCACAGCTTTGAAGAAGTGCCTGCAAATGATATTGATAAACCTTGGAAAAATAAATAGAAATAAAATATGGAATGCCGTTCCACAAAGAAAAACATCTATTTCAAGTGTCCACGCAAGTCCTGAAAAAGTACGCCGGCCCCAATCGGGCCAATGAGGACATTGAAGAAATCAATATTCATGAATAACCAAAATGAAGGTGGAAAACAAATTAGTAACTAAAAAGAAATGTGAGAGTTGTAGGGTTCTTGCTTGTTTAAAGTGCTTGATTGCTTGAAATCCAAGGCACAAAATAATCTTCGGTAAGACAACAAACATGGAAATCTGGAACATACCCTCACATGCACCACTGGTATGTCATATACCTTTGATTTTTTAAGCCTAGACTTGTTCTCAGCACACCAAGCTAAAGCAGGTGCTACTTCCTTATTCTGAAGAGCATCAATCACATTCTTTGCTTCCAAGAAGACATCAACATCCACAAGATCCTGTTACAAGAAAACCAAGATAATCAATTAGTATCTACACACCTCACCAAAATGTGCATGGATATATATATATATATATAGAAAATGATCCTGTGAGCCAATGGGCTCACAAGTAAAAATGAGCCCAACGGCACAGATTTGAACTTTAATTTTTTTTCTACAAATCCAAATCACTTGAAATTTTAGGCGTGTGTTTGAATCTTCAAAAAATATCAAAATAATATTTTCAATGAAAAAAATTGACCAAAATACCCCCATAAAGTTTCA